>JAGDQP010051871.1:0-13918 GCA_022664845.1 Lepisma saccharinum | reverse complement strand
GCTCACCTCGAAGTACATCTGAGTGCACACTTTTAAGTCTTTGAGTAAGATCTGCATCTACTTCCACATCATTTGTTAGTAATAAGCTTGCAATCGAAACCTGTGTCAGAAAATGCGCACGGATGGCTCGAGCATATGCCTTCCCGGTCATCATGTGGAGTACTGTTTTCTTCGCGTAGATGGTCTCCCATCGCTCTTCCAAACCGCTACCGGCCATAATGGTTCCAACGGCACCAAGAAATGACATAAGTAAGTGAAAGCCACCAAGACGCACAATCACACACGAGAGGGGGCTGTCTTCTCCTTCGGCTAGAACTATGTATATGGCTTTAGTGTAGAGTGGCTGATCGAATGTCACCACACAAGATTTTTGATTTCTTTCTATGCATTGCTTCGCTGCGTTCATGAGGCAAGTGCAAATTGTACTTGGATTTCCTGGGGAAAGATTTACAAAAGGTAGAGGCAACACAGCTGATGTGTCGTATTCCTTAGTACTAGCTGTAGTCATAGCATCCATATATCCACTCCAACTAGGACTTGATGTTTCTTGCAGCATGTATCCCAACATCCAGGACAGATCAACCAATCGAGCATCTTTGGCACATTGTGGTTGTGGTAGAGTTGCGCTGATATCCTCCACCTGAAAAATATACGATTCTGACTTCAAAGGTCGCTGATAACTCATTACCGTCCAGAAGCCTAACGATTCCAAATTGGAGTCTGCAGAAGAATCAATCTTCGGTACAAAACTGCTCGTATGTACGGATCCTGCTGGTGTGATGCATCTGACGCCCCCCATAGCGTGGAAAGTTCCATGTCCATCCAAAGTGTTGATGTTGTGGTCAGCGTTGTCAAACAAAAACTGAACGTATCCATTGTTATCTACTGAGGGCGGGGCGTTTATAGCAACTGAATTCTCAAATTTGATAGTCTCCTTGTAAGTTGCACATAACCCTAGTTTTGACAACACATCTACAAGAACTTTAGAGCCATGACGTCGGTGAAGGTATACGCTTAGGCCGAGCTGCAAAGGTGAGATAAACGAACGTGGACGAATGGAAGCAATAATTGCATGTGCTATAGTAACACCTTTTCTTTTGTTTGTTTTATCCTCGTCAACGGGTTTGCGAGTTCGGATAAGAACGTTTATGAAGGCTGTAAGCGTCTCCGGAATTAATCCTTCATTTCCAGAAGCAATTTGCTCTACTGTTGGATAACTATCACATTCGTACACTCGAGTACGAATATCCCGACGAATAACTTTGGCTGCCATTTCTACAATCCTCATGCTTTCCTCCCTTTCGTTTGTTTCTTTTGCAGTGTACCAATTATCAGTCAGAAGTTTATGGGCTAACCCAGAAAAGCATACAACACTACTCTTCCCTACCCGTTCGGCAATGACAATGTTTTCACCAAAGTGTCTCTGAAGCTTCTTCTTTAACTGCTTCTCCGTCTGTCGGACAAAAGATTTTCATTATTTCGCAGAGTTGCTGGAGGGAATACTGACTTTCATCAGTACTGTCCAAATACTCACATAATTTCTGAAATGCGTGCGATTTATTGGAGTCTTCAGGTCGCCCTGAGTGTGATGTTTGCCCTGGTAAGGAAGAACCTGGACGATTGAAATATGAGTAGCACTGTCTATGGTAGCGGGCTTCTGCAGCGACAAGGTCAATCTCGGTATTAATACTTATTACTCCCTCCTCCCCCCATTCATCGGCACGTCTTAATGCCATCGAACGCACCGACTCGATTACATGTAACGTTGCAACAACACTATAAGATGTTTGTCGGTCCGGGTGCCTGACTTCGTCTGTTGTACAAATATCTTTCTCACAAACCAGACATTGACGTTTGAAGTCGAAGTTTGGAAGAGATGAGCGTGCACTTCTTTTCACAGGTAGTTCACCTTCGTCCGTGGTCGGTACAGGAACACGGCGAGTATACTCTTTCCGACAGTTCACATGAACTTGAACACTCTCACGGTTACCGATTAGAGTACGAATGTTGTCCTCTCTTGCATCACTAAATCGTCGTAACGTGTCAATAACTCTTTTTACTACCACCGTATCACCACTTTTAGTTCCACTGCATAAAATGCACTGCTGCACGGACTCCATCTCAATTCATATCAGTAAGATAATTCAAATCCACAACAATGAAATTACACAGTCACTTCTTACCTGAAGCTACACCAATGCAAATAAATGAACAACACGTAACGCAATTTCTCTAAACGACGAAACTCTCTTGATATGAGAGATACAATTACGACTGGTTTTAGATTTCTGGCCATATCTTCCTTCAAACATTCTTAAAGACATTTCTTCATTGTTTACTTTCTTTTATTTGCTATTTTATTTTCTAACAAGAACCCTTTAAGCTGGTTTGCTGTTATTGTTTGTTAACAAGAGTTTACACTGCGGCGCCATCTACTGACCAAAAGGTAGAGTATTGCAATAAATTATGGATGCTGATCACTGCTTGGTGCGCATAAAATCGACTAGCTCCGTTAGTTTTAGAGATACAAGATTTATATTGGGCTCGTTGGAAAGCTCTTGAAAAGGCGAATAACGATTATTTCGGGACATTTTCCCATATTCGTATTCGTTTCAAAGTTATTCACAGTTAAATGTGACAACAAACATTAAGAATATACTTTCCTTTCAATTCTGGGCGCCATTTTTAAAGATAGCGGTTGTATATGACGGACACTAGCTATGAATAACATTTGGTAATATATTATATGGAAAATGAAACAAGAACGAAGTCTCTATGTTAAAATGTCGAGAAGATATATAACTTTAAAATTTAAAAGTTAAATTCGGTCGGCGGCCATGTTGATGACGTCATATCTCGGTTTCCCCAAGCGGGATTTTTTGGGATTTTGAGTATGTTGTTTAGGACAACATTCTGAACATTTTCACCAATTTTCAGCTTGTTATTATAAAATTCCGGGTTAGGGCCATATTTGGTCTAATTGCACCTGACTATTACTAAAATGTAGAAGCGTCAAGATAGTTACTTTTCCGTTATTGATGGCTTTTAGGATGTCAGTGATTTTGATATGCACTGTCACTGTACCTTTCCTGAAGTCCGACTGGTTCTCAATGAATATATATACTTTTATATATATGTTGCTTTGCGACTTGTTGGTTTACAATAATTTCTAGTATTTTGGAAAGACGTGATAGAATGCTAGTGGGCCGTTTGTAATATCTTTATGATATGTCGCAGGCCAAATTTGGTGCAGATACGGCCATTTTGTAATATTATTTTAAAACGGTTGGCAACACTGATAATTGCGGCGCGTGTGACACCTGCAGTACTCTATGAACTATACCAGTAGTTAAATGACAAGTTTGGTAAAATACGGCAAAGAGATGGGAGTCATTTGAAATATATTATTTTTAATTCTTAAAAAAAAAAAAAAAATGATTGGCAACATTGGGAACGGAGGCACTTGTGACGCCTTTGAGTACCTTTATGACTTGCCCAAGAAACAAAATTCTGAATTTGATGCAGATACGGACAACGATATGGAATATATTTGAAAAATTAAATTTTTAAACGGTTGGGAACACTGACTTCCACAACTGCGGTGCCAGTACCTGGTAACAAGTAATCGGCCCGCAGGGCCCCATAATGGACTTCTGGCCATTTGGCCACTTTCGTCCTTTGATTTATTTAATTATTTGGAAATAAATATAGTTTTATATTTGGTTTAATTGAATCGGGTCCAACGAACACAACAGCACCCACCACAACAAGCACCAAGATCATCCACTAGGGCACCTCTACATCTTCTTAATTAAGTCATCAGGATCCTTTTCACTTCTCTGTGAAACCATTGATCAGAAAATATAAATTTTTAAGTAATTTGTTTATATTTTGATTAATTGCACAGGATTAATATATTATTATTGGGGAAAATTGAATTAATTTTGATTAGAAGACTAACTAACTTTATGCAAATTAGACCCTATTATAAGAGGTGATTAAGGAAGGGTATTGTGTGGTATGTCAATAAATATTTGTTCATCTTCTAATTTAATCACTTGTAATACACTTCATCTCCGTTTGAGTAGGCAGCCCGTCACACTCCGTAGTTTGTAGGTAATATTCAATCATTTGTTTGAAATCTTTCTTCCCTGTATATTATTTTGTTATTAGTTTGATTGTGAAGTTTTGAGCTTCTATGTGACATTGTTCAAGCGGTCAGGATCCTTATTCATTTTTTGATACTTTAGAAATGGTTCAATTCCTATGTAAATGTGTCCATCCACTGATTTGATAATATTTAGGTGACGTTCAAACATTTCTTCTGAGACTTGATTTAGAACGTTTTGTACTAACAATGAATCTTTTGCATGAATCACAGAGAGAACAGTAGACATCCATCTTAACATATTCTGTGTGTTATTTTCTAAAATAGTTTGAAATTTAGTTTCAAAGTTGCCAGTATCTGCTTCATTAACTTTAGAATAATCATTTGAGTTAGTATAATTAGAAGATGTCAATGTACTGTCTCCGACTCTATAAATTTTGAATTTTGTGTGTTCATCTCTAAGAGGTCTTTTAGGGCAACTTGCAGCCGCAGTTCTATGTCCCTGGCTTCTGCACGTAGCACAGTAATCCTTCCTTGGAGTAATTTTACATTTGTAGCTTAAATGGGATTCTCCACATTTGTAGTAATGAGGCTCTTTAACACATTGTTTCTCTTTGTGGTATTGCATGCAGGTATGACACGGAAAAGGTCTGGCTGAATTTCTTGATTCCTCAACGTGGTATCTGCTTCTTCCAATTGTTAATCCATTTGAAATCAAATAGCTAATAAATTTGGGATCTTTAGAAAATAATCTAACCATAGGAAGTGGGCCCCTATCATTTCTTATTCTTACAATACCCGTGATAGGCAGCTTCCTTTTCAACAATTGTTGTTTTAATTTGTTCAAATCTACATTTGTGGGTAAATTTCTTATAACACAGGTAAATGATGTGTTTGTTTTTCTTCTTAGAGGTACATTTAATTTAATATTGTATGACAAAAAGGAAGCTTCCTTTCCGAAGTCAGTCTCCTTGAAAAGTTTCAAAAATTCATCTTTGTCCTCATTATTCTCAAAATGCATTCTCATTCCCGTCAATCTGTCTGTAGGGTATGCAATATACTTAATTTCTGTTGATTTTAATGAGATAAGCTCCTCAAAATTGTAAGGGTTAGTTAATTCCGAGTCAATTTTTCTGATTATTATTACAGATTTTTTATTTATTAATTTACTACTAGCATTGTCATTTTGTTTAATCATATCTTCCTCAATTTGGTTATTTGTATTTGTTAAGCTTTCATTATCACTGATGTTCTCTGTAGCATCAAAAGATGTATCCGTCTCGTAACATGAACATGGAATTGTTTCTATAATTTGCTTTACATCATCTTTGGAAAATGTGGTTAACCCTATAGTTGTCTTTTTTCCGAAAGCATTATTATTAAATGCGTAATAAAACTCCTGATCATCCTGTTCACTAGAGAAGTAAATTAATAAGCCCCTAAGGCTATCAGAGCCTGAAATGATATAAGTTCCAATCTTTATTTTACTTGTCAGTAACTTATTTACTTTGTTTGGATTCCATAAATACTTCTGATCTATATCTTCAATTATGATGGCACGAATATTATCCGGAAACTTTGAAAGAGTGCTAACAGTAGGAGAGAATGTTTTTTTTCGTTTGGTGGTTACATTTTCCTCTAATTCTGAAGACGACTCTGAATTATGTGAATCATCACTAGCTATGGATCTGTTATCATTATCACTACAATCTGGGTTTTTAAAATATATCATTACTTTGTTCTGAGTGAGATTCGTTATAAGATGTTGAGAAGACTTGCTCCTAGTTTCTATTTGACTCTCATGGATTGTTTTGTCAGCATCTTTTCTATTCCTGTTACGTCCTCTCTTCTTTGAATTACCTCCCATTGTTAGTGTGTATTTGGAATGGAATGGGTAAAATCTTAGTGGAAACTATCAGGGAAATTTAGGATTCAACTCTTATACAATTTACAATCTGCTATAAAGTTAATGAAAATGGCCCTAAAAACGGCTACTTAGTCCCGACCCAATTAGCCTATGTCTTCAATTCGCGTTTCTAATATTATTTAAATTCAGTTAGGTATTTAATTAAGTCAGTGGTGGTGCTCTACTTTAGTTAAAGTAAAATATTTGTGTCTTTAGCCTTTATTTGGACTATAGCTTTACTCGCATCCGCAGAACGTAAGACATACGTCTCTCTCGTTTGAGTCACAACGCTGCTCTGAACGCCAGTACCTGGCTAGCTATATGTAAATTGCCTTTAGGCCCGCAGGGCCACCGGGTCAGGACTTCTGGCCTTTTGGCCACTTTCGTCCATAGAGATATCTGAGATATTAGTTTGATAATTGATTGATTAAGAATGTTAAGTAGAATCAGATTCCACGCCAGAACCACACCCCCCGCACCACGCAAACATCCAGGAAACAAACTGTCTGCTAGCTTTTAACTTTGAATAAACTGTATTTAAATTAATCGAAAGCTAAGTGAGAAATTGAGAAATTGCACAGGATACCATTATTATATAATTGAGAATGTATTGAGAAAAATTTATTAATTTAATTTGGTTGTCTGTCTAATGTGAAGTAAATATAGGATGTTAAGGATTTGGAAAAGGATATTTATTAAGTTGATATGAAACATGAAGTCATTTTAAGTATCTATTTTATGTAGAAATGATGCGACTCGGTTTCCAGTTCTTGCATTTGAAGTGCCCTTAGTAAATATGAGCTGGTAATTAATTATTTGAACTAATTCGTTCTCTGTGTATTAATTGCTTAGTTTGCTAGTTCTTGTAAAGTGATTTGATGGCGTATTATTTTCACATTCAGTTGTTTCGGGAAGTTAATGATAGCAAATTTCTTGAGCTTAACGTAATCCATGGCCCGCAGGGCCACTTAAAATGGACTTCTGACCATTCGGCCACTTTCGTCCTTTGATATTCATTTTATGAATGTTTTAACATAGGAAAATATCTAAGTTTGAAGTTTTCGGATCGGACCCGCACCCGGACCCACTGGCACCCCCACCGCAAACGCCAGTTCCTCCACCAGACAAAGTCTTTAACATCAATAGAAGAGATGTAATATAATGTGCCCCGTCCGGTAATTGTCTAGCCTGGAAGTGGACAAATTTAACATATTTAATTTCAATAAGGATTTGATTATTATATCTAATTCTGAATAAACCGTCTTAAATTAATTTAAATGTAATGAACCAACTTAAATTTAGAAATAAAACTATTCAAAATAATTTGTTTGTTTAAGTCATCCTGACAGTAAGGTGTTTAGGATAAGAAATGTATGGAGAGTGCCCGTTCGTGAAATCGCCAAGCCACAAAAGAGTTCTTCCTATTTAGTGCTATTATGCTGAGTTTGAAAACATGTTATGTAGTACTCATCGCATCTTGAACGTGTATTAATTGAAAGTTCTTGTGATCTAAGTTCTTAGTAAGTCCCCTGTGTTGCTACTTTATCATTTGAAGAAGTTCCTGATATGAGATGTTGTGTCTTTTTATTTCTGTATTCATTTGTTTTGGGAGCTTCTGACCATGTCTCAATATATAGATACCAAGTTTAGTGCAGTAACGACCATTGGCCAGTGGTTGAAGGAAAATTGGCGGGAAAAGTTTTTGGTAAACCACTTATAAATATCTGGCGCTATTTTACACTCAATGCCGCGCACAACGGTGACAGACGGTCAAATGCCACTGACAGCTGAACGTCGTTATACTCATAGTCACCAGAGACCCACACTCGTAGAAGTGTAAAATTGGGTAGAATCCGTAGAATGGCACACGAATACTAACAAGCAAACATACTGATGGGGCAGGACAAAGTTATGATTTTTTCCCCTGCGTCATAATTAGGATATCAGAATATGTTCGCATACAAATTTTGACAACCTGAGCGCAATTAGTTTGGGAGATATGGTGATACAATAATCAGATTCGTGTCTGTGGAGAGTGATATAAAAGTGTTGAAATACCATTAAACTTTTAAATTGCTGAAACAAATGGAAAGAAAATATATAATAATGGGCACTGGGAGGAAGGCGCTACCTTACGGAGGGTATATTCTTCATGACCACCATCTTGAAGTCCGCCATATTGGATCTCGATTGATTTTCTTAAATGGGAAAGGGGTCGTGCAATATGTCATTCTGGGCTAGAATTTTACGGGAAATATGTTTCTGAAGTAAGTTTTGTCGTAAATGTAATATTGTGAGAGATAAGAATATGTGACGCTGGCATGGGGGTAATGATTCAATAGCCTGAAAACAACTATTTTGCCTTGAAATAACGACGTAAATGAAACTCCAATCCGTATAAATCCATATCGATAGGACACTATACTCAGGAACAATTTGTATGCATTTAGGTTTCACTTCCGTCGTTATTTTGAGAAGAAATGTGTTTTTCTAGGCTACTGTATCATTATCCCATGCTAGCGTCACATACTCATATCTCTAACAATATTACATTTACGGCAAAACTGACTTCAGAAACGTATTTCTCGTAAAATTCTAGCCCAGAACGACATATTGCACGACCCCTTTCCCATTTAAGAAAACTAATCGAGATTTAATACGGCGGACTTCAAGATGGTGGTCATGAAGAATATATCCTCCACAAGGAAGCGTTCTCGCATGAATCTGAATATGCAACTCAATTTTCACTTTGATTCTCCACAGAACTTTTTATAAATATAGAAAATTAAAGTGATGAGTGATGAATAATGTATCTTACACTTCTTTACTCACTTGGCGGAGCAAGTTACGCCAACTTGTTTACTTCTGTCGTAGTTTACTAAAGCCCTCATTGACCTAGTCTAATTAAGAAACACCGTCTCAAGGTGACTGTGGTGTTTTACAACATCCGATTTATGGATTCTGAGGAAAATGGTTTGATAAAAGTGCTAAAAAAAGGTTTTTGAAAGTGACCAGAAGCAGCTCGTGTACAAAATTAAATTAATTCTTTTCTTTTTAATCATAGTCACTTTCTAAAGTACCGATTGCCAATATTTTATCCGCATACACATTTGAAACGATTCTATTAATCTTTGGTACCCTTTTATTAAAGTTTTCCAACAACTTTTATCTTCCATATTTTTAAAATAATTTTAAAAGCGTTTTAATACTTTCAGAGCTCCTGCCCTGCCGAGGGTTAAGTATCGCTTCTGGTATTAGCTGTCTGGAGAATATCTTTAGGCTTCAACTTCGGTCTTAATCCAGCATCGTGATGCCAACTGGGGTGCTACCTGAATTAAGAATCCGCCTAATAAAGCAGCGATGGGTAATCGTTACGCTGACCACATGACACCCTAAGGCCCTATAGAAGAAAAATGTGTTGTCGACCCAAGAAGTTAGTTTTCATACTTTTAGGGCACATTAAAAGTAATCAAAAGTAATTTCTGAGAAGTACTGTAAAAATGTGGAAAATGTATTTTATTTCCTACAGTAGTATTCTTTTTCAATTGGTGTTCCACACATAACACGCCATTTTGACACAGTCCTGTGAAACAGGAAATGCACTTCTACGTTCAACCATAATTACGATCGTTGATGCTGCACCTTTCCTTATCTGACAAACTGCTATGAAATTTGACTTCATAGTTATTTTCTGTATGCACTTGCAATTCATTTGGTTTAATGCGGCATCAGAAAAATGCATAGAAAAACGTTTTATGATTATGTTTCGTGGAATCAACAGAGTGCGTGACTAACTTTAAAAGGGGGAAACAATCTTGATTTAGTGGGGTAATAAAAAGGTGGTCACTCTCCTTTTTCCCTTTATGCTACATGTGCCGTTCGAAGTACTCAGAGATCATACTTAAAACACAATTAACTACATGTTCTATATGTGGCTGTCAAAATTAGCACCAACCAACACTCGTTTGCATTAAGTTGATCCGTAAAATAGAAAGTTGTAGTGTAATGTCACACCAAAGTAGCCGCGGGCACGCAACGGGCTATATTTATGTAAAGCATCTTACAAGAAATCGAATGCAGTTTGGTCTGATGGAAACATGAAAGCATTTCCGTTATTACGTATATCTCCCTAAGGATACAATCTCTCTCTTTCGCCCTCCGTGCTTTTCCATCTTGTTCTTATTATGCGAAGCAACTAGAAGAGTTCTTCATACAAGTTGATTGTTGCTTGGCAAGGAATTATAATAGTTCTCTTGTTGATTCAAAGATAAGTTAAGACTTGTAAATCTTTCGTGCGATGAGGTTTGGAGCGACAAAATAAAGAGTTCCAAGTAAATTTAAGCTTTAATGGACTGAAAACTTTCAATCTAACGAGTTATATTTGAAGAAATATTGTAATTGTTTTCTTCAAAACAGTCCCGGATTTGAGATCGAGAAAAGACTTTGACCCTAGAGTGTTAAGACTCTGGGATACTCTGGGATATTAATAATATTGTAACTGGCGTTTTATTTATAACCTCTATCAAAATACTGGAGTGTTTGATTAATATTTATTTACGTGGGACGAGCAACTTACTTGCCAACAGTATATCATAGTTCTCGATATACATTATACTCATAAATGTCTAAAAGAACATAGCAAAATCAACTCACTGTCAGGAACATGCAAAGAAGGGTGGTTAAATGTGATTGACGTTAACGAATGAATGAATACACTCAGATATAAATTAACAAATATCAATTAACATATATTTATATTGACATTAGTTTAGTACTTTCAAACTCAATGAATACTAAATTGTTGAGCTATAAGCGTAATTTATTACAACGGTTGTAATTTTTTTCAAAACTCTAGGCATAATAAAAACCTTCTTATTTACGTAACAGAAGAAGTCATCTTTTGCATTTTATAGCTTTGGGAAACTTATGAAATGACTTAAGAAGCTAGATATTCTTAATTTCAGTATTCTTTACGATCATGTGAGCAAAGTGTTCCATAGTATGCATAGCGATACTTGTTTAATTTTAGTACAATAATGTATGAGGTTCGAGAAGTCAACCAGTTCGAGAAGAGAATACATCGGAAACCAATATTCTTCAGAAATGAAGAAAAACTTCTTCCAGTAACTTAAAATATCTGATATTCGTTATGTTTGTTCACAAGGCTGTTGAATTCAGTAGGCCAATCAACATACAAAAAGCGAGTGTAATAAAACAAAACATTTTCGGGTTCAAATCCACGACACCGAACAAGGCTAATTCAGGTTTGAAAATTTTTATGTTAAATGTTATTATTAGTCATCGCTAATCCATTGTTTAGAGGCGTTTAAGTCATGAATTTCTTATTCCTGTTGTTCTAAATAGACTACTAAAAATGTACAAAAAAAGTGGCCTGAACTTGAACAAATTGCAACAGAAACAAATTCCAATGGCATTCAGCTTCTAATAAACTATCTTTTAATATATACAAAATCCGACAAAATCACTACACAGGAAAGTAGAGTTTTTCTAGATTTTTCTAATATGGCCGCCGGCGCAAGTCTAGTAAAGCTATTATATTTTTTCACCATCTGTACAACGAATTGTAATAGAATGAAATGAACTCTCTCTATAGTAAAAAGTGTGGGGAGACCGATACTGAAGTGTCTATCACTTCTTCAACTGTGGGTTGGTCGCAATTTTGAAAAATGGCGTCCGAAACGGACCCTTAAAATTGAAATATATATTCAAATTTAAATATAATCAATATAATAACTTGGAAACAGTGGATTGTACATAAAACCTGAAAATAACCAAAATAAGAGAGCATGAAATTTCCTAAAAGATGGTTTTTATTTCGTAGCTTTAGAAAGCTTTAACCATATGCTTCAATATTTAAAGTTAACTAAATAACTGGTTTATACTAGTTAACTAAATAACTTTCATATGAACCATATTTCCCCATCATTCAATTAATTAACCTGGTGATTTTTATTTCTGTTTTTTTTTTTCACCAGATTACCCTCGCGGGATTGGTTGGTCCTTAAAACGACCGATTATTATGTTTGTCAGTTCGCTATAATCCTCTGTTTCGCTCAAGTGTTTTGGCATGGTGTTTATCCACTGCTGCTCTACTATGTTCCATTTATTTAAGAATCGTTTACGTTGGTCAGTTGTTTTGTGTGAAAGATGTCTAAGTTTATCCATACGTATATCAACATGCACGGCAGTGCATGAGCCAAGTTCTTCACGTCAGAAAACGTCAGCACTGCCAGAAGCATGTTATACAGGAACAAGAGTTTATGGCAAAATCGACGATTTGGGGGCCCCGTAAGAAAAAAGATGTTAAAGATAGGAATATGTGCTTTTGCCGTTAAGGAGATATGGTAAATATGTGCAGATGTACAAAATTTCATATTCGTATCTCAAACTATGTTCTAGTTGTGGACCCCTGAATTTGCACATTTTAGGCTAACTGACTCACTCACTCACTCACTGACTGACTCACTCATCATATTGTTTAGGGTGTTTGGAGTAAGCTAGAAACATGTAATTTGGTATGAAGCTAGAGGATGATAAGTAGATAAAGGAAAAATTCCGACATTTTGAAAAGGTTGCCATTTTGGATTCAAAATGGCCGCCAAACCTAAAATTTCAAAGAATGCACAGCCTAAACGACTAAAGATAGAACAGTGAAATTTGGTATGAAACTACATCATTGATAGCAAATTAAGAAAACTTTTTAAAAATTTGAAAAAGTCGCCATTTTGGATTCAAAATGGCCGCCAACTCTAAAATTTTAAAGAATACGCAGCCTAAACGGCTGCCGCTAGAATAATGAAATTTAGTTTGACAGTACAACATTATTAGTAGATTATGAAAATATTACAAAATATCTCTAAAGACGCCATCTTGGATCCAAAATGGCGGGTGTCATAAATCCATTTTCCAACTGCTTGAGCCAGAGATACGAAATTTGGCATAATGATGTATTATCAAGAGTAGTTTAGGAAAACATAACAACGTTTTAAAAAAATTCACCATGTTTGATTCAAAATGGCAGCTGAAATACCATTTTTCACATCGTTCGAGATAGAGAAATGAAATTTGGTATGACAGTGTATCATCACGAGTATGTCACGAAAATATAAGAAAGCGTTAAAAATGTGTCCATCTTTTATCCAAAATGCGCGCCTAAGCCCCACTTTATAACGACTGAAGCTAGAGAAAGGAAATTTGGTATGAAGGTGTACCATTACGATTAGGTTAGAATAAATTCGGCTCGTCTCCCCTACTGGGGTACAGTTCCCAGCTGGAGCCGGATTGCGATAAAGGGGTGCGCCCCAACGAGGCCATCTTGGAATTCTGTTGGCAGCGCCCCAATGAGGCGAAGCGAGTATATACATTACACAAGTGTAAAAAGCTGCAAAATACGAGCAAAAGCACCAGGGGTGCAAACTGTCCAGTCAACTCCTTTCAACCTTAAAAAGTGGTGAAATGGAATATGGATGAGCCTAGCTCCTCGCGCCAACTTCCAATACTCCTGCGTGTCTCACCAAATTTTACTCGTCACAAACGTTAGCACTGCCAGGAGCACGTTATACAGGCAGAATGTGGAAGTTTTCCCATTCGGACGCAGCGCTCTGGAGTATGAGCGAATATCTGCATCATGTGGCGCAGTGCACTGCAGATTCTGGCTGTGATAAAAAGACGCAGTTCCTCCAAACTCCTCAAGTTCGATGCGCGGCCTGCCGTGGGATTCTTGGCGCAGCGACGCGACCGAATCGAGGGGAGTATCAACACGTACGGCAGTGCATGCAGCCGAGTTCCGCGTGTCACAAAACGTCAGCATGCTATACAGGAACAAGAGTTTATTGCGAAATCAGCGATTTTGAGGTTCTGTAAGAAAAAAGATGTTAAAAATT
>JAGDQP010051868.1:0-13918 GCA_022664845.1 Lepisma saccharinum | reverse complement strand
ATATCTTGCTGTTATGAGCATGTTTGGCTTTTATTTCAAATTCCTGTCAATGAATGGTAAAAATTGATTTGTAATTTTAAATTCAGGCAGAGCTGTCTTTGATTCATGCCTTTGGTTTGTCACCTGAGTTTATTTCTAGACTTTAAAAGGCGTTAGGGATGTGAGACATGAACTTTGTATTAGAAATAATGTGTTTTAAAGTAAAGTAGTAATTCGACGGATTATTTTATTTCCACATTTTTGTCGAAAACTATATAGTTTCTTACGACATAGGTTTGCGTACATTCAGTGATGCTTTCTTCAAAGCAAAATAAGTAGGCTAAACCCATTGTCATTGTAATACGAACTTCGGGGCCGTACCTTTCTTAACACGAAAGCCTCAAACCAAACGACAGTAGCTTAGTTTGTAGAGCGTTAGGTTAGCAATCGGAAGATTCTGGGAACGATCCCAGCGGTCGCTCGTCTAGACAGGAAAGGGGAATCTAGTTACTGGAAACACTTTTTATTTATAGTGCAGTGTTTTTTATTTAATTTATGTTTCTTGGGGGAGAGGGCGCAGACATCTATGATCTTCACAAGTCAGAGGTATGACGTCCCACGTGAGTTTTCTTGTGTGGAGACTGATGAGGAAGGTAAGGCGGCGAGGACCCCGGCATTCGTTTGTTGAAAGTGAGGAAAACCTGGAGAAACTTCAGTCAGGGTAGCCGGTAACAGAACTAGAATTCTCGTCCCTCGGGTTGATCCAAAGTTCTCGACCCTAGCTACTGTTTCCCCCCCCCCCCCCCCCCCGCTTCCTGTGATCTTATCTGTTGATGTCTGAAGTGAGAACCCAGTACTAACATTTTTGCCACAGTGGACTGGTAAGCGAAATAGATTTAACATTACATGTAGTAAGTAGTATGTCAGGGATTAGCAAACAATCTGAGAATTCGCGATGGGAACATTTAATTGAAAGAGGTTCACAAGGCTATTACACTTAATTGTATTGTGAAAACACACAGCAAGCATTACAGTTTCAATATTCAAACACCTTTCTCAGACGAATGCTTTAATTAAATTAAGTATGGATACAAGGCCTCAATATAATTATATCCACATTTAATTGAAGTATTAATTCCATCACACGCTAGTCAACAACTTCATAACCTTGATTTTTTCATTTTCATATACACTTGCATTAAACTTGGCGTGTGCCTATATTAAAATTACAATAATAGTTTTGTTGCTGTTCCGAGGTTAATTCAAAATGAAATTGTTAAAACTGAGAAAGACAAGGCACACGAGACGCATTTTAAAATAAATATGGTTAAACTTAGATGTATCTTCTTACTTTTGTATAAACACAACATTTGGGGTATGTCTGCATAAAAACTACTTCAAAGCACGGTAACTAATTGATGTTCAAGAAACCTTTTTTTTTCTTTTTTTCGTAAAGTAGACTTGCATGATATGTTGTGTTGCTCTGAACTCAAGGGAAAAGTGGGAGTGCAATGTCCTTGTAACATAGCTTATGCCACATTCCCCCTCTTTTTATTTTCTATTTGCAAAACATGAAAAGTTGCTTGACAACAGAAAATATTCTTATATTGTAGATACGTAGAGCAAAAATAGATACGGATTGATGTTCCAGATGTAGAATCATCCCAAGCGTGCTGTAGTAGTGCGCCTACCCGTCGCCCGACTCTTCCCTCCGATCTGTAAACCATCCAGCCAGCTTCTGCGTGTTCATGCTGTCAGAACTAGTTAGCAGTATCCGTGTGTCGTGTATTAATTCAACCTCTCCGACAAGCAAACGTCTGGTTGTTGTGCGTTCCTTTTTTTTTTATATACGGGGGTACGGGGAAAAAGATGTTGTTGATGTTGTGTTTCGTATGTCCGGTATTATTGAGATTTCCAAGGATTTAATTACATCCAGTTCCTGAACGACGCTTTGAGTAATTATTTCCACGGTATGTCTAATCGATCGATCATCAACAGGTCAGGTTATCGATAATCGTGATCAAAAAAGTGTAATAATTTCATATCCGTCGCTGAGACAAATTGGTTTTCGGTGTTTGTTTTTTTAACTCTCCTCCATCTCTTTCTCTCTCGTCTCCTCCCCCTCTCCTCTCATAAAAGGATGGTGAGAAGATGAAAGGCAAGAAAAATGATTCTGGTCATCAACGCAGGATATAGCTTTTCTTTTTTCTCCTAATGTTTTATTCTTTGTTGCTTCTTTTGTTTCTTTCTTTCCGTGCTTGTGATCTAAGATGGCGTATTATTTTTGTTCTGCAGAGATACACTAAAAAAAATGCAAACTGCTGAAAGAAACTGTTTACTTTAGTGTTAAAGTGTTGCATTGGTGTTCAGCCTTTTTTCTCGGTCTACCCCAAGAGACACTTTTTCGCTCCACTTTATACCCCCCAAAATGTTGTTGGTGCATAATTTCAGTTTAATATAATTATATCGAAAATAAAATAAATACGGTAGAGAATATAGTTATTTAATACACTACTTTCAGTTTAATTTATTTTAGATTATAATCACGTCTTACTTAAACAATAAGAAAGATGAATGAAGCTGTTATTAAGAAATAAACAAATAAAGGAACAACAAAGATATACATTAAAACAAAGCCAAATTATCTTATTGTATTATCAATAGTACTGAACGCTTCTTAATGATATTCCGGCTTGCCATCTCCTCGAATCGTGATCGAATCTTCGTGATTGCTAGGATAAGATTCTGAATTCAAGTGATTTCTGTGTTTCCTTTTGATTTATCTTAATGCAGAGGAGCCCTGGTCACATAAATAAGTTGAGAGGAATGGTACAAGGTGTGCCCATCCTGACTAATAAGTTTTTCCATCCCCCCCCCCCCCCAATAACTAGGCAAATACAAGGAAGAGCTTTCAAACTAGTCCCTGGCCAACGTCCTTCCAACATACAACTTCTATCTCGTGAAAGGCCACGGTGGCTTAGTGGTAGGCGTTTATCTCTGGTGCTTAGGTTCTTTGATTCGAACCCAGCTCATACCATGTGGGCTTTGTGGTGGATAAACGCCATGTGGGTGGGTTTTCTCGGGGTTCACCCGTTTTGTCCCTCTTTCTTCATTGCACCAATTATCCCATCATTATCCATTTCGCTGAGCCAAAGTTGACTAAAAGCCTTACCAATAAAATTCAAATTAATTCATGTTATTTTATGTCACAGAAATCCTTATATATAGACATGCGGAAATGTTAAATTTTTATCGTGCTGTATCAAGTTTCTTTAGTTTATTTTAGTCTCCGTAAAAATTTTTATTAGATCCAATTCCGAAGCATCACCATATATCGAATCCACCATTTAGACTGGCATTCAAAGACGTTTTTTGTGTGTTCTCTCAGTCTCTCTCTCTCTATTAAAGCTTGCAAAGGAATTTCTTATAGAAATTGGAAACCAGAAGAGGCAGGGTAAAGAGATGGAGATACTCTTCGGAGAGTTCCTTATGATCCATCTCCGAAAAATCGTCCATTATTGCTTAAGGGGTAGGTAGCTTTAACCCTTCCGGCGTGGTAATTTTGAAGGAAGGAAGCAATTCTCTTCGCTGTTTCCTGTTCGCTTTTGTTCTCTACTCCGCTTTCGTCAGGAGCGCATATAATGCCCTACAGCAGAAATATCGCAAATGAGTTGGAAAAGAAAAGTCTTTTCTGCTTTAAGAACGTGCTTGATATTGACTAGCTTAGACATTTCAAGGCTTTCATGATATTGGCATTTGTAAATTCTTAGTTAATTACGCACCTTGCATTTTATGTGTTTTCGTGACGTACGAGCGAAGTTAACAAAATGGATTCGTAGTAAAACATTGATGTAAATTCTCTGTGACTCACTTTAGAGTTCTTGCAGTCGTAAAGAACCAATAATTATATTTCTGGCACTGCAAGTGATTCTCAGGAACAAAACTAAATGAGATTACGGGTACTCTTTGTATTTGGGGAGTTATATTCGCATGATATTTTACTATGCTTGTGTAAGGCAGAGTAAATACAACAATTTCAGCATTCGAAAAAATAGAGTAATAAACTTGTACACCAGGTTCGTTTTCATTGAAAAATGAGTTTGAAAGTTACAAAGGAACTTACGAGCCATAGAATGAAAACAAATGCTTAAACTCATTGAAATGATTTCAGAATATAGTGCGTTGAGAATCTTGTTCTCTGACAATAAAGAAATTAATTTATATGGGCGGTAATAGCACTATATGACTTACCCCCTTCCCGATACTGACAAATATGAGTACAATTGTTTCACTTTAAATCCCCTTGTTTTTTAAATTACTTATGGTATTTAGGCATCTAAGGCTCAGGCCGGTAAATCCCCTTGGTGCCGCTGTCGGTTGACGGTACACAGTTCTAACAATTTGTTTCCAGTTTTTACATTTTTTTTTCAAGGAACAAGTGTTCTATACAGCATTAGACAGAAGCAAATATGATCAGAACAGTGATAAAATTAAAATTACCAATCAGGTCAACATTTGTTTTTATTTACTGATATTTTTATCACTTACAACAAAACAGAATTTAAATATTTATTTTAACAAATACAGTATTAGGAAAGTCTCTTCATCATTATCATCATCACCACCACCAACAACAACAACAACAACGAGACATATTTGTACTTCATAATATTCAATTTCTGGAATTCCATTATAGCGTAAAATTGAAGCTTGGATTAATGTTTGCACACGAAAATTTGAATTGACTCTCTCTCTCTCTCGCTCTAGCTCTCAAAACAGTTTTTGTAAAATGTGAAACCAGGTGAAGTCACTCTGTCTAGATATCTTTAATTAATCTTAATTGCCCAGAAAGACTGAAGTAGAAGTATATGAACGTCATATTGAAATTGCTTCCACAAATTGCAAAGTACACTGCTAGAAGTTTATATTAGGCATTAATGTCAATAGATAACGAATCAGTTGTTTATTATATATGTCAGTAACTTTTGTAGAGCTCTGTTTTACTCACATCTCTTCATTCCGTCGTACACTTTTATTTGTGTGAGAAAACAACCAATCTTGTTTTTACTACCAAGTAAACCTTAATCGATTGATCACCAGTTTACTTTCTTAATGCTCTTTGTATTTGATTAGTAATTCAACAAAACAAATTTTGCTCAGTAACGAATATTATTATTGACTAAATAATTTAAACGAAAATCATTTACAATGGTACAGATTAGTTATCAGGGAAAACAATCACTTTGTACGTACTACATTGATAAACTGCGATTTATTTTTGTTTCACGCTTTAATGTTCTAATGGATTTTAATCTTTCATATATTTTTTAGGTGAGTTTGTATTGTATCGAGGGAATTTTGGTTCCATTCTTCGTTAGTTCAGAAGCAACATCACGTTGAAATTAATTACTGAAAAAAAAAAAAAAAGTTGAACTTGTTTCATTCTAAAATGCATTAGGGATATCCATTTAAGAGTTGCTTTCTTATTTTTATTGGGAGTTTACATTCTTTTAAGTGTGCTTATATGTTGTTTTGTTATTGTCTCCCATCGTGTTATTAGCGTACTTTCCAGGATGAATGCAAGGTAATTTGTGTTAGCAAAAGTAATTGCCTCACTGGGCTGAATTCTCATTCAAATCAGTGGGTATCGTCTTTCTGTGCACCAACAAAGGAATAAAGATTTGTAAGATGGCGCTTTCCTTTCTTCCTTGCAACGAGAAGATGCGACAAAGTGGAAAAAAATTCGAAATCGTGACTCCATTTTTATAACTGTTTTATGACTCTTACGCGGTTGTGAACCATTAAGGAACAGCCGTTAAAAAATTCGTGCGATAACTGAAGTGGTAGTTTAACTTACATCCTTTCGCTTTCAAATTTTACTGCTTGATTGTAAAAAATCCAGGGTTTGCTTAAAAAATCGTATTAAGTTTTCTTTCACCCCACTACTTGCTTGCTTGTGAGCGTGTGTTCGGTTTCCATGACTGAGAATTCCAATATGAGAAATACCAGGTGTAATCTATGCAAAGAGTGCGGATCTGCAAAGAAATTATTGCAGTCCTATTATCTATAATGGCATATTAATGGGGAAACATATATATATTTTAATTCTTTTTTCCTTACATGCTTTTTAAAAATTTTCAAATAAACTTGTGAATAAGATTTTCAGAAACAGCTCTCGTAGAATGAAAATTAATAGCGTTTGTTTCATGTGAGTCAATTTATATTATTAAATACCATAATATTCTTTGGGTTTCTAGGTTGTCTGTTTTAGGGTCTAGCTTTATATACTGTGATGTATTCATTGTGCAAAGTTAGACCGAAATTGCTTCAGTTTGACAGTGTTGTGACTATGCAGTTATCAGCTTTTCCTTGTCTACTGATTTAGAAAACGTAATTGCAACTTTTGAAACAGGAATATTCTGCTGTACAATATCAAAAGTTTGACTGCGCGTCACAGTCACAGTTTTGATAGCCCACGCAAGACTAAAAAAAGGTGAATAGGAGAACAAATTACAAAGTTTTCATATTTGGCACGAAGATTCTCGATGGGGTAAGGAATCAAGATTCGAAAAGTTCCCACCCCACCGGTGGACGCAACACCCCCTTCTAGCGAAGAACTGCATTATCCGCTAGTTTTTCGGATTTTTCTCTTGAATCGTTGCTCGGACAAAGAAAATGAAGAGGACCAAATATATTCAAAATAAAATTGTGCGTAAAACATGTCCTATTGATCATTCGGCTAGTTCCCACCCAACTCTTACAAATTGCGTTTAAATGTCAGAGTAGCTTGGAGCGCGCGCGCCTTTTCACGGGAATTATCTCGAAATTGGCCGGTTTTGCGAGATAAATGAATCTCATGGAAATTGTAAAGTAAAATATGTCTCACAAGATACATATATTACAAATTATTATTATTGGAAAAGTGGATTTTAGCAGCTGTCTGAGGGCTATGAAGTCTATGAGTAATAGAACGTGTTAATCCAATTGAAAGTAAAATCGCCATGCTAAAACCAGAAAAATAACTTTTAAAAAATATTAAAGCAAGGTTCGTAGACCTGTCGTTTGCTTCCCTTTCACAAATCACACCAAAATAACATTTCATGATCCTTTGCAAGGAGGACTTTTTATGCACGGACAATTCAAGCATATTTCGTGATATACTCTGTTTTGTTTACAAGAATGGCTTTAATCAAGACTATACCACATACATTTTCCGGTTTAAAACAGCATTCTTACTGTGTATTTCAAGAAGTACAGACATGGTAGGCAAGCCACATTCCACCTACCAGTGGGTATGGGAAAAAATCAGTAATTCAGTTTATCAGCTGTTCATAGAAACCAACTCAGATTTCGATTCTGCAACTTGTATTTTGTAATTGTACCGTAAAATGGGTTGCGGAAAGCGATGCGACTGTGTCGAAGTTGGATTACGCTGCTCAACAATGTGTTTCATTTGCCATAGACAAGGATGTTTAAATTTAGCTAGGCCTATCAAAGAAGAATGGAGATGACTCCATCAGCGAAGAAAATTTAAATATATTTTTGTGGAGTAGACTTACAGGGGAAACCACGTTTAAGAAACACGGACCACAAGCTCTGGTACCTCCTGCCCACATAGCAGAGTACGTCCCTGGGACGTTCCATTTAGATCCCATTACCGTCAGAATGGTCCTGCTCCCATAGCGATGTCCTAAGGACGTCCGTGGGATAACTCTATGGGCAATACAAACAGTTCATCCCGTATGGATGTCCTTTGGATGTCCCTCGGAAAGCTGTGCGGGATTACCTACCTGGAATTTCTATAAATTAAGTCGACCTTACTATTATTATTATTTAATTAATTATAACTATACGAAGGATATGCCTTCGTATATTTATACGAAGGATTAATTATATCTATACGTCCCATGGATGTAAACGGGACTTAAACAGGACGTCCTACGGACGTCCCGATATCCTGCCAGGAGATCCGTCAGATATCCCTGGGACGTCATTTTGCTATGTGGGTGGGTGGTTTGGAAATGAGTTTAAAATAGCTATAACTCACTTTTGAAAAAATAAACTGCCAAAAATCAGTAAAAACAGTTTGTAGCGATCCGCTTTACAGTTTTCATGAAAATTACTTACCTAGCAAAACCAGCCGATCAATGGGACATGTTTTACACATAATTTTGTGATGAATATTTTTGTCCTCTTTATTTTCTTTGTCCAAGCAACGATTCAAGAGAAAAGTCCGAAAAACTAGCGGAGAATGCAGTTTTTCGCGACAAAGTGGGCGAAAAGGGGGTTGCGACAACTGGGGAAGGGGAACTTTTCGAATCTTGATTCCTTACCCCATCGAGAATCTTCATGCCAAATATGAAAACTTTTTTTCTCCTAAAAATTATAATTTGTCATACTATGAGGTATTGTCTCGAATATGAAATTTTTCTTGACTATTTTTTTTTTAAGTAGGACTTTTTTTTCACGGTCCAGAACAGCTAAAATTTTACAACCACACAAACCACAACCAGTAAAGAACCACTGTCCCAGTAAGGGCATGTTAATCAACAAGCCGTATTTCGTGAAAGTCCTTATAGAGATTTTAAAAGCATAATATTATTCAATTCGTAAGATACGTTGGAAAGATGTTCATAGTAATTTCTGCATTTTCATCATAACATTATAGAAGTTGATTAACACAGCGTTAATAATTTAAATTGTACATGTTCACGTTTTGATATGAGGAGTCTTTCTCTCCTATTACAAAAATCATTCAGAACAGTTGTTTAGCGAACTTCTTTTTTTTCTTGGATTGTTTTGGAAGAAATATTTTGCTTTTTATTATTCTTTAAATAATGTCTTCATGGTTATGTATATAGTTATACTTTTTTCTAACAACAAAGGTTATATAATATTTCATAGAATTTTTATCTCCAAATCTTTGCTGTATAGTTTCAGAAAGTTCTATAATTTCAGGATGTTTCAAAAGCGTTGTCAGACTCTTGAGAGCTCATCTTTTCTCTAAGATTCCCATAATCAGTGTGTAGTTTCTTTTTTCTTAACGTATGCTTCCCACACACTGTTGTTCATTTCTGCTACGTAATATTTTCTTCTCAATAATGTCATGATTCATTGGGGCAAAATGTTTTGTTGGACCAGATACATATTTTTCATGGGCTCATTTTATGTCGCTGATATCCTAATACTGCTATGTTATGTGTATGTTCGTTCATTCTAATATTGATGTATTTGCGATGGTACTGGCATTCTGTTTCATTCATATACTCCTGTTTTATTGTTTTCAAAACATATGATTTATGTATACCCTAAAAGTTTTTCCCTAGCTAATGGTTGGAATGCTCGTCGATCCAAAATCATATTTTTCTAATGTTCTTAATATTCTGCTCACTACTCCTTATTCCGGTACGTTTAATCTCTGAAAATTAGATACCACAATGAGAAACATTTACTCATGAAATAAACATCATTCTTTCGTGTCATTTCTCACAATTGGTCTTATAATGTTACATCATTTTTCCCCTTCCGCTTGGGGACTTGAATGTCCATATTTGTAGCCTAATTTTCTTGTACATCAACTTTCTATGAACAAAGCGTTTAATACAACGTTAAATAAAGAAAACCTTGTTTTGTACTCTTTTTTTTTTTGCGTACCTTTCCGCGGTATCAAAATTGTCTTAAGTGTAGATCAAATGGTGGGTTATTTAATACAAAAAAAAAAAAATATTTGATTTATTTATTTTACATGTAAATCTGATTAATTCTCTAGTGCCCATTATTGAAGGAACATTTGAGCGTTTGAGATTGTCTTTATGTATTACTGGTAGCTGGTAACTCGGGTAACGTTAAGGAATGTTTCTTAAATGAACACCTTCAATGATTTTAGCGTTTAGTGATTAGTAATGGTAATAACATTTGAAGTGGGAACTGCATGGTGATAGTGTTGGTAGCACAGATGTGTCTCTCCTGGTGGTTCTAGGTGGACGAAGATTCTGATTTTTCTTTTAAAAATTGCAAATATGGAATAGTACAGAGCTTGGGAACGATCTTCAAACCCGGAAAGTTTTCCTACACAACATACTATTTCTGTAGTAGATAAGGTTTAATTAAATCAAAAGAAAGTAATTGAATTAACGATCCAAATATAAAAAAAAAATATAGCTGTCCAGAAATTATTACAGTATAATATTTTTACGCCATCTTAAGTTGTTTTCTAAACCCCGTTTTACGAGACAACCTTATACTGTTTTCTTCTACCAATTCAGCGCATTTCAGATCAATTAATCTTTAATGGTGCCATCTATTACTAAATCAACAACAGATGAATCATCTAATGGTTGTAATAGCTTTTCGTAAAATGAAACCATGTAAATTTAACATCGGAATATTGGAATTTAAAGTGAATAACTTAGATGTATGTCTTCCACCCCACGCCCCTTCCCGGTCATAATCCAACCTATTGTTACTGGCAGATTGAATTGTCAGTAAATGATTCATCATCAACAAGTGATGGCTTTTCATATGGGCATTGTGGATGTATCGATTGTTGCTTTTCATTAGGCTGTTCCCTACTTGCTTCTATTGGTGACTTGATTGTTGTACTGAAGATCTAAACTGTTTTGTAGTTTGCAGTGAGAAGTACCGAGAACAGAATATCACCGTGGGGGATACAGAGAAACCAACTCGAGTAAGGAATTACTACTAGAGAATACGTATTTTATTTACAGCACTATAGCGAACATCTATTGATGATATACATATTTTGCTTTCAACAGGTTCAATGAGATCATGAGGAAAAGGTTTATTAGAAGAAATGAATAAAGAATTAATTAGAATTCAACATCTTCATTGTTCTTATACTTGGTATTTGAAAAACGCATGACAATATTTCAGGAATGGATTCTCCCAGTACCGTTGCTACAATTTTAAATGTATTTATGACCTTTAGGCATCTCAGGCTCATGCCAGGATAAAGTGGGGGATAGGATGTTGAAAGGTTGTCTCCCAAGGTCTAGTTAATAGGTACCACTCTGGTGTGACTGAAGAAAACTCCTGCAAAAACCTCAATGAGGATGGGTGGCCACTGGGATCCTTCCCAGGACCTTCCGATTGTTAAGCAAGCGCGCTACCAACATGTCTACCACCCAGGAAAACCTGTAATACTGAGGGAATTTTATAAATGTTGAAAATTCGGTGAAATTTATGGTGTGGACCTGTCCACAATTGCTAAGAGCATTGCCCTGGCAAGGCGGAAGTCGTGTGCTCAGTTCTCACTGCAGACCGGATCTTTTCATTTTTAATTTTTTTTTTAAATATCAATAACGTACAACATGCTTCAACTGGGTGGTGGTGGGATTAAAAAAATGTCTTTGCGTATTATTTACATATTCACTACACTAAGAATTCAGGAAATTTGGAAAAAGTTATCATGGAAAACTCAGGAAATTTCAACTTACAAAATTAGTAGACACCGTGGTATCACTTTGGTAGTGGTGGTGGCTTCAATCGAAAACATTTCAATGTACTGAAATATAAAACATGTTTATTAAAACATAATCTACAAACATTAACATACCCGCATTTTGTGATGATATAAGATGGAGATACATATTTATAGACATGCGTCGTTTTAGATACAATTGTCAGAATGCGATAGACTCAGTTGTCTTTTTTGGCATTGAAGTAATAGAATATTTAACTTCTACACCGCTAAAACATGTCAAGAAATAGTAACAGATGGTTCATGGATTCTCCTGGGGTAAAATATTCCGGAGCTAAACTAGTCCCTCATTCGGATCTCCGGGCTGGGACTGCTTCAGGGGGCTCCAAGAACAGGATTAAGAAAGACCTTAGAATAGGAACGTGGAACGTACGAACATTATACCAAACGGGCGCTCTTCAGGTTGCGGTACGCGAGACCGAGAAGTACGAACTTGACATATTAGCGATACAAGAAGTTCGGTGGGAAGGTCAAGATAGCATCCCACAGGGCAAGTACACTTTCTACTACGGGGGAACACAGTCGCACGATTTGGGAACAGGATTTCTCATTAAGAATAGTATCCTTGAGGCGGTTCAGAATATAGAGTTCGTAAACGAAAGACTATCGTACGTTACGATACGTACTCGATGGGGCAACACGGTTTTATTAAACGTTATGCTCCGACCAAGGGGGCTGCTGATAACGACAAATATATATTCTGCGATGAGCTAGAAAGGCTGTTTGACCGAATGCCGAAGTATAAAATTCGAAAATTGTGTTGGGTAATTTCAATGCAAAGGAAGGGAGGGAAGAAAAATATAGTCCTACCATAGGCAAATACAGCCTTCATGAAAAGACCAACAACAATGGAGAAAATTTCAAATCACCAGGAATAGACAATATTCGAGCCGAATTAATTAAAGCAGGAGGAACGGCATTAATCAAGGAACTACATAAATTGATAAGTGCTCTATGGAGAAAGGAGGAGCTCCGAAAGGAATGGAAAACATCAATAATAGTACCGATTTACAAAAAAGGTGATAAATCGGACTGTAATAATTATCGCGGAATCTCGTTACTTCCAACCTGTTACAAGGTATTAAGTAATATTCTGTTAACACGCTTAAGTGTATACGTAGATGAAATAATTGGAGATCACCAATGTGGATTTAGAAGAAATAGATCCACGTTGGACCAGATTTTCGCCTTAAGACAAATTTTGGAGAAGAAATGGGAATACAATGGGACGGTTCATCAGCTATTCATTGATTTTAAGAAAGCATATGATTCTATCAAAAGGGAAAAGTTTTACAGTATCCTGATACGATTTGGAATTCCGAAAAAAATAGTTCAACTAGTGAAGATGTGTCTCAACGACCCCACAAGCAGAGTACGGATAGTAATAATATGTCAGATAGTTTCAAGATTTGCAACGGATTGAAACAAGGCGATGCCTTGTCTCCATTATTGTTTAACTTTGCGTTAGAATATGCGATTTTAAAAATTATAGGGGACAAAAAGGGACTATCATTGAATGGTTTGAATCAACTGTTTGTATACGCGGATGATGTAGATTTAATAGAGGATGATATAGATGCACTACAAAGCAACACCGATGTCTTAGTAGAAGCGTGTGAGATAGGTCTACAGGTAAACATAGATAAAACAAAGTACATGATAACAAGCCGAAATACAGGGAATGAAGGAAATAAAAACATAAGAATTAAGGATGAGGTCATAGAGAAAGTAAACAAATTTTAATACTTGGGAGCATACGTAACAAGCAAAAATGAGGTCACGGAAGAAATAAAAAGTCGTTTAGTATTGGGGAACGCATGTTTCTATTAAGTCCAAAAACGTCTAACATCGCGATTAATATCAAGGAAATCGAAATTGAAAATATACAGAACTGTTATTGTGCCGGTAATACTTTACGGTTGCGTAAGTTGGAGTACGACCGTAGCAGATGAAAATAAATTACGTGTATTTGAAACTAAGGTTTTGATAAAGAGATACGGACCCAAACGGGACGAGATGACTGGAGAGTGGAGGAGACTGCATAATGAAGAACTCCACGGACTGTACGATTCACCAGATGTTGTAAAAATAATGAAATCGCGACGACTAAGGTAGGCAGGCGGTGTAGCTCGGATGGGGAAAAACGAAGATTATATTCTATCCTGGTTAGAAGGCCGGATGGAAGGAGGCCATTGGAAAGACCGAGACGTCGTTGGGAGGACAATATTAGAAGTGATCTTCGAGAAATAGGTGTTCGTGATGGAAACTGACTTGATATTGCCCAGGATAGAATCCAATGGCTAACGTTTGTTACTGCGGGATGAACTTGCGAGTTCCATAAGCCATAGAGTTAGTTAGTTAGTTCTACCGAAGATAGCAGCTCATCCAAAAAATCTGACCTGACGACGCCACTGGATTCTCATTCTAATGCACTGAAGA
>JAGDQP010051867.1:0-13919 GCA_022664845.1 Lepisma saccharinum | reverse complement strand
AGCAACTTAATATTATGCAAATATGAAGAGACGTGATACAGGAGGGGAAATGGAAGAAAGAGCGCGAGTGGACGGAATCTCCGTAGTTAGTTCTACAATAATGTCAAAGTAACAAGCTATAACGTAACAATTATACGGATAAAATGTGACGGAGCGTTCCCTCAGTTCCACCGAATGAGCATCTACGTTATTGTGTAAATTAATTTCCACCGCTGAGTAGTGAGTATACGTAGCTAAGTTGCATTCAAATAACGCATATAGAACTACTGAATTATAACCTATGTGAATATATTGATGATTGAGAGAATTTGAAACCACAGAACTGTTATTTGTTAATATTTAATAAATCGCAAAAATTTTACAAGTACAAACAGGATTAACTATTTATATATAAAAAAAAGTTTATGTCAGAATCTTCTTTAGCGTCTTTTACTTTTCTTCTGCATAAACTTATCACCTATAGTTTAATTTTCACTGTAGTTTCTTCTTTACACTGAAAACCATCTACAGTTTTGTAGGTTCACAAACAAAGTATAATTAACATCAAAGGTAACGACACTGGAGGAACTAGCCAAATGTCACCATATCTTTCAAATATGTATGTTATTATTATATGAATGAAACGTTCTGGTGAGCATGAAAATAAAAGATGAACAATTATTTTCTAACGTTATTTTAAACTTCTGGACGATTTTCTTCCCTTGAGATGTGTTGTACACAATATAGTTCTAATAACTGAATGATCAATTGAACCGGCATCCTAATCCATTGATCTCTTCCACATTAACATTCTGAAATTAAAGAAAAAGAAGTTTATAACATCTATATACTAATGAAATTAACAAATTAATCTACACACACACACTAATCTACAGATCTACACACAAATTAGTACGCCTAGGGCACGTGCTCAAGCATATAAAAGGTCTAGCGGTTAATATTTGTCCTACATATTATGCAGGACTTTTTTTTTCATTTACCGCATGTGATTTGTTTGTTTTTTAATATGAACGTTACGATGTTCAAGCATACGTTATTATTTGTGTTCCGTTCCACCACGCCTTACAAATAAGTGAAATATCTAATATATAGAGTTATCGTAAACTGAAATATTCTACTTCTACCCAGAGTACATTTTAAGTAAGGTGAGCATTTTATAAAAATCAACCATTAACATAGCCATATATTGAGACTGGATTCTATAGCTTAGTCAAGGAGCTCATACATAACAACAAAGTACAACACTTCAAATTAATTCGATGTATCTTCCATTGTGCGCCTGGATTAACTCACTTGGCACTACGTCTATTACAGCTCTGACATAATACTTATTCAAGGATATTTGTCTATAAAAAGGCCATGACAAAATCATCATTCCTTTTCACTATACATACATGAACAAAAGACGAACAATTGTACAGGTACACATGGTGCTGATACTGTGGGGACAAATTTACTTTACTTGCACACTGAACAGCCGAAACTCGGAAGAGAAGTAACTTCGTTGAATGCAGATTGCCGGTTCTCTTCCGCTATCCTCAACGCTATCTCGCACTGGCCAGTATAGCCTGCAGCGTCTAGGTTGTCATGGCAACCAGAAGTTCATCGTCCCGTCAACGGAAAGATATTCACCCCGGTAAAATTGTCCCCGCCATGGAAAGCACTTATAGCTAGATTTTTTCGAAGGTATATAAAAGTAACGTTTTCAACTTCGTAAGAATACGGTGCCTTCCAGCGCTAGAATATTTACTTATACTGCATACAAAATCGGAAACAGTTTAGTTGGTGTTTCTGCTGCAATTTTGTTACGCTACTTCATTTTATTTCAGGAAAATTTTTGTTTATTTAGTTAATGAAAGAACAAAATAATAGGTGAAGTACAGCTTCACTAACTTCACCCGAAAAACAGCCACTGCAATATCGCACTATTAATTTCATATATTTGTGTCTATATATTTTGAAAGTATATTTTAATATTTTTAAAATAAGTACTTGTTTATCCTAAAACAATCTAAGTAATGGTTAATTGTAGACAAAACCAAAGGGCCCCCGTATAAACTAAAATTATCTTATAACGTATCCAAAAGAAAGAGTTAAAATCATAGGGACAAATGGAGGTTACTAAGCGAATGCCGGGGCCTGCAGTTTTAGAGTCAAAGTCATAGCTTTAGTGTCCATGACAAAATCCAACGGTGTATGGCTTATCTCTGTCAAACTTGTGGCTAGTGAAATATCGTAGAGGCACAAATGGAGAATACTAAGCGATTGAAAAGGACCTGTCAGTTTTAGAGTCACATTCTTTGTTTTCCTCACCGTTACAGAACATGACGAATCCAACAGTGTATAGACCAATCTCTGTCGGACTTGTATTTTCTGAGATCTAGGAGGGGCACAATTGGAGAATATCAAACGACTAAGGACCTACCAATTTTAGGGTTAAAGTTGTAGGTTATTCCACAGTTTCAGACCATTATGAACTCAATGGTGTATGGCTTAAGCTCTGTCACATCCATAGTTTCCTCCTCGTTTATGATCATGACGAATCCAACGGTACCGAAAATACGTGAAAACCATGGAGGTACATCGGTTTGAGTCGAAATTATCCCATAAATGCCGAAGACATAGGGAAAAGTCCATTTTTTAAATATGGCTGCCGAAGGTACCGAAAATAAATGCAAAACGTTGAGGTACATCGCTTTGAGTCGAAATATGTTGGTTTGGTTGTAATTGGGCAATAAACACCAACGATATACGGAAAAGTCTATTTTTTCTAGATGGTGGCCGAAGGTACAGAAAATAAATATAAATCATTGAGGTATATAACTTCGAGTCAAAATATGTTGGTTTGTTTTAAATATTCCTATAAACGTCGAAGATATAGGAAAAAGTATATTTTTTCAAGATGGCGGCCGAAGGTACCGAAAATAAATGAAAACAATTGAGGTACTTTGCTTTGAGTCGAAGTATTTTGGTTGAAATATTCCCATAAACGTCGAAGATATAGGAAAAAGTCCGTTTTCTCAAGATGGCGGCCGGTGGTACCGAAAATACATTAAAACTATTTAAATACTTTTAAAAACGATTTAAATATATTTAAATTGGTTTGAGTCGAAATGTGTATGTTTGGTCGAGATATTCCCCAAAATACCGAAGATATAGGGAAAATTTCCTTTTTCAAGATGGCGGCCAAAAATAGCTCGAATACATGGAACCGCTGAAGTACAATCGATCGGGTAGGAAATACATTAAAACCAATGGTACGCGTCGTTCTGAGTTGAAATACATTTGTTTGGGAGAAATATGCCTTCTGTATGAATCTTAGTCGACAATATTGGATTCAACATGGCGACTTTTGGAACATTTAATGTGTTTCTCGTAACCTAATCTTGATAATTTACCTTTACGCCAAATTTCGTTTAACTAACTCATGTGTTTATCGTAACCAGACTCTCTGGAGGGCTCCGCCCCCATGGTAACCCCATATCCCCCAGTGGGCTGCGGCCCCATATGGGAGGTTTGCTCCATTTGTTGTAATCTACTCTTGGTCATACACCTTCATGCTAAATTTCGTCTCTGTAGTTTCAGTGGTGTGGAAAATGTGTTTTGGGTTGCCATTTTGGATTAAAGATAGCGACTTTTTAACGTTTTCTTATATTGTCGTGAGCTACTTGTGATGGTACACCTTCATACAAAATTTCATTTCTCTAGCTCGAACGGTGTGGAAAATGGATTTGGGCTGTCATTTTGAATCCAAGATGGCGACTTTTTCAAAATGTTGTAATACTTTCCTTAACTACTTGTGGTAATACACCTTTATGCCAAATTTTGTATATCTAGCTCAAACGTATGGAAAATGGATTTTTAGGGTCCGCGATTTTGGATCCATGATGGAATCTTTGGGGACAATTTGTAATATTTTCGTAACTTACTAGTGATGATGTACCTTCGTACCAAATTTTGTTTCTCTAGCTCCATCAGTTTAGGCTATGCCCTCTATACAACAATAAGTTAGGAGGCCATTTTGGATCCAAGATGGCGACTTTTTCAACATTTTGTAATATTTTCTTAATCTACTAGTTATGATGTACCTTCATATCATATTTGGTGTTTCTAGTTCCAGCCGTTTAGGATATGAGCTCTACATTGAGATGCAGAATTCTAAGCGATTTAAAAGGACCTGCCACTTTTAGAGTCAAGCTGATAAGTTCCCGAACCATTTGAGACCATTACGAATCCAGTGGTGTATGGTTCATCTCTGTGTGACCTGTAGTTACTGAGATCTAGGGGGACAAAGAAACATACAAATTTGGAATACTAAGCGATTGAAACGGACCTGCTAGTTTTAGAGTTTATTTTATATGTGGTTTCATGCTTTGAGACTATTACGAATCCAACGGTGTATGGCTCACCCCTGTCGGACTTGTAGTTAATGAGATCTAGGTGAAGCACAAATGGAGAATACTAACCGATTCCAAAGGAACTACCACTCTTAGAGTCAAACCATGACGAATCCAACGGTGTATGGTTCATTTCTGTGTGACTTGTAGTTACTGGGATCGACGGGGGGGGGGGGACAAATATACTATGTCAAAATACATGGGGAAATGGAGAAAACTAAGTAAATGAAAAGGACCTGTCAGTTTTAGAGTCAAAGTCATAAGTTTCCCCACCGTTTCGGTTCATGATGAATCCAACGGTGTATGGCTCAACTCTGTCGGACTTGTAGTTGCTGAGATCCAGGGGGGACAGACAGACAGACAGGACAAATCTTATATCTTCCCTTATTCACTGACGTTCATACGGGTGCGCTAAAAATGCTATTAAGCAAAATTGTAAAACTTTTGTGAATTACAACATGTTAAGGAAAGAATTAGAGCAAATAAACTGGAATGATGATATAGAAAGTCAATGTGTAAGTACAGCAACCAATAACTTTATTAAAATTATGCAAAATAGTATAAACAAGGTAACACAGGTTAAAGCCTCAAATGTTTGTAGTAAATTCAGGAAACTCAAGGTCACTCGTCACTCCCTCCCCTATTTTTTAAACATTTTTCAAAATATTTGAAAATCTAATATCGTTATCAGAATTTAGAAAGCTAGCCCTCTAGTACTTACAAATTACTATGAAATACAATGGACAGCGATCTCAAAATCTTGTCCATTGATGAGTGATAGGTTTTCAATTAAATGATGACGTCATAATCGTTGACAACGTTTCACTCATCAATGGACAAGATCTCGAGATCACTGTCAATTGTATTTCATAGTAATTTGTAAGTACTAGGGCGCTATCCTTTTAAAATTTTGATAATGCTATTAGATTTTGAAATATTTTGAAAAATGTTAAAAAGTAGGGAAGGGAGTGACAAGGGCCGTTAAGCCATGGATCGCAAAAGGACTTGTCACTTCCATACGTGAAAGAGAGAGAATAAATCGTTTAGTACTAAGGCAGAAAAATAATATAGATTTAAAGGAATACTATAAGAGTTACAGCAATAAATTAACCAGATTGATAAAAGAGGTCAAAATAGAATATAGAAAGTACATATTGGACTGTAAGAATAATACACGCAAATTGTGGAACGTTATTGCAGATATTACGGACCACAATAATAAAGCCAATACAGAAATAAAAGAACTTTTTACAAATGAAGGGTTGTTAACAGTTAACGAAAATACGCAACTAATTGCTAATAACTTAAATAAACATTTTATTAACGTTGGAGAACAATTAGTTATGATCTTGGAATAGCTACTAAATGTACGATGACAAACATCATTTAAAAATTGAAACTCAGTTTTTTTTACACCTATTACTAGACATGAAATTGAATCTTTTATATAATATAAAGTCCAATACTCCACCTGGTGTTGATAGAATCACCGCAGATATACTAAAGTGTGGAAAAGACTTCTTTGTTGAACCATTATGGCATATATTGAATTTAAGTTTAGAAACGAGTATATTTCCTGATGCTTTTAAATGTGCAATAATAAAACCTATAAGAAAGGTTCAAAAGCTGATGTCAATAACTATAAGCCAATTTCTTTGTTGAGTAACTGCTCTAAAGTCTTAGAAAAATGCATTAAAAAGGCTGGTTTCATTTCTACACGAAATTAAGTATTTTTCAAATAATCAATATAAATTCAGGACAGGAACGTGAACATCAGATGCTGTGCTTAAACTAACCGAAACAATTTGTAGAAGTTTAGACGTAAGACGTAATATATACAATATTCTTAGATTTGGCTAAAGCTTTTAATACAATATCTCATAAAATTCTATTACAGAAACATGAAAATTGTGGAATACGAGGCGTATCACTGAAGTGGATTCAGAATTACTTACAAATCAGGCTACAAACTGTTAAAATTGGCGAAACCATGAGTAACTTCATACATGTTAAATTAGGATACAAAATCAAAATATTTTAGAAGCGTTCTTGTGTATTTCCAATTGATGTAATTGGATATTACCAGGTACCTATGTAGTTTTTACAGCATATAAACAGTTTAGTGCTTTACCATAATAGAAACAATTAGAAAGAAATACAAAATTACAAATTTACATATCAATTCCACAAATACGCATTGCTATGTAACGATGAAGATTGCCGACTATTTAGCATAATTATAGCATAACATACAATGATTGTGTTTTGTTAGACAAAATTAATCTAAACTGAAGTTTCTGCTTTTGTTTACAGATGCCATACGGATCTTGAAGGCACTCGATTGACCGTTCTGCACACTGATTTGTGCTGGGAATGTCCAGTCTAGATGGTTTTTGGTTCCATAACTTTTCCACACAGTTTAATGCTTTCTCGTGAACCTGCAAGCTTCTACATAGATTCTGATCATCATCTGTATTGTGCACTTGGTCAATAAATTAATGGTCTGCCCATCTGTACGAGATGAATCTACAAATTTCGAGTAGTGGAATAAGTGCTAAAAGAACTCGGGAATTCCATCTTGTACTACTTAATTTAGATATCTTCTGAAACTTCACATGATGAAATCTTCCAGTTTCTGCAAATAAGCGGAAAACTCGAGTTAAAATGATATAGAAATTTAATATCATCACGTCATCCTGACACCGGGCCTCCGTAGCTCAGTGGTCGAGCGTTGGCATAGCATTCAGGAGGTCGTGGGTTCGATCCCAGCGGCCGACCATCCGGACATTTATTTTCAGGTTTGTCTTGTGACTCAAAGCAAATACCGCGATGACACCTTCAAGATAGACAATGGCCGACACCTTCCCGAATCGTTTGCCCTCCTCTATCCTGGACTGAGCCTTAGATGCCTAAAGGACATCATTCAAATTTAGCCATCCTGCCGTATCAGTAACGTTTTTGTTTTTCATTCTTGAAATTCATCTTGAGCTGTTCATAATTCTTTACAAGTTCCGGAATAAACGGATATTCGATATTGGACGATGTGTTGTTTCCTCCAAATGCGTCACCCACTACTATACGAAGCACTCAATCAAGAACATGATGTTTACAACCAGTGAATTGTGGTTCTTCCACTTTCTTTTAAGCAAACAGGCTTTGTAACTACATGACAATTCCATTCCTTCTTCCAAGTGTTCACATTCGTAGTATCCGCATCATCATCTTTATAATCTTTCATAAGTTGTATTTATCGAGAACAGCTGTTATTCCTTTGACCACAGCATCCGCTTCTCCGTTTGGTAGATCTAGTGCTTCTAACTACACTTTTCTTCGTTCATTCTTCAACAATAGCACTTGATAGTATTGGCCATCAATACGTTTACCATCAAAGTGCAATGACAAATTTTCTAAGTGTAGTGTTTCCTCCATTTGTGCTTTCCTTCATTTCTGCTCTGCTTCAGTTTCGCTTGTACGACTTGCATTGATAAATGTAGGGAACTTAATTGCATTTGCCATGAAGTTGTCACTTCGTTCGGTATTTGCTTTATGCGTTCTTTTCTTTCTTTGATGGATTCTCCAAGGAACTGACAACGACTAACAATTAGGATTTTGAGTGGTATCCTACTCTTGTTTTCCAGTTATTGTTCTTCTTGTGGAACACGTTTTCTCTTCATGCGTGATTCTTGAAATTCTTCGTCCAGATCTTCCTGTCTGTTTCCGTGATCGAAGTACTTTTCTTATGAGACATTATGATTAATAAAGATACTTGGAGATCAATCAGGAAGCTTAAATAGCAATATAAAACAATATATATACCCTAATACAATAATAAATATATATATATTCGAAAACAATGATTGTTCCACAAAGTTCCAGAGACATCTACTAAGTTGTCGAAAGTTCCTTAAAGTTCCAGCAAGTTTTAGAAGGTTTCACAAGGATTCAGTTAGTTCTAGAAGATTTTAACATGTTTCAGAAGATTCCAAATAGCTCCAACAACTTCCAGAAGACTCCAGACAGCTCTAGAATACTTTAGCTTTCTTTACAGATCTAATTGATATGTAAGTTTGTAATTTTGTATTTCTTTTTAGCTTTTTCCGTTATGTTATACCTCGAAATAGTTAAATGCTTCAAAAAGTACTAAAGTATTTTGATTGTTTTACCCTATACGCGTAAATGGTAACATCGAATTTTCGGTTTGGGGATGAGCTTTTTTGAAAACGAAATCGAATGAGTGCCTTTTTCATTATTTTTCTACGTAAGTTCATCGATTTATAACATAGGAACACGGGATTTCAAAAATATCATTAAAAAAGTCATATATTATATATACAGGGTGTGGCATAAAAACGGGCTTTTTATTACAAATACATCCACTGCGTCCTTAGACATTGCCATTTGTAAAATATGCAGAGTCACGTTCATGTTTTAAAGCTTACGTCCTGCAGATGACCACCAATTCAATGTTGACATTCGGACAATCTGAGAAACATTCCTATTCAGATGTTGGAACGCAGCATGGACGATTTCAATCACAAATTGTCCGAGTGTCAACATTGAATTGGTGGTCACCTGCAGGACGTATGCTTGAAAACATGAACGTGACTCTGCATATTTTACAAATGGCAATGTCTAAAAATATAATATTTGTGTTCTTAATTTTTTTTAAAAATAAAACGCGGTATCCGTTTAGCTGAATTCGAAAAAGCCCGTTTTTATGCCACACCCTGTATGCTAAGGTAATGGCTTGATATAATACATAACACTAATTTGTGAAACTGCAGACGTTTGGCTACATAATTATTAACGCAAAAATATTAGCAACTTATTTTATTTTCAGCATACTGAGCGGACAAACTCAAATGCGTATAGGCACCCATCATTTGCTGTCTGTGATTAGTATTTAGCGCTAAACATAGTCGAACTTTTGAGCTTTGTAAACTTAACTATCACAATATTTGTTTTGGTAGACCCAATATTACATCATTAGACCGACTTTACATGCAGCGCTATCCGCGTTTTTCGCTTGCGATTTGCCTCTGACTAGCCAATCGGAGCATGTGTTTAAATATTTCTATTGGTTATTCATAAAAAATCACAAGAGACGATGGCGGCGAACGCGTAGGGCCTATTCGGGACGGACGTAAGCCCTAGTGCTGTTACCGCCCATAAAATTAATTTTTATCTTATTGTAGGGCCTACATGAAAACAGTGCCTGCCTAACATGAAAACAGGGCCTACATGAAAGCATTTGCAAGCTTTGTTCTAAAAAAAAATGCATCTCCAGGGAACTGTCATCCTCTTCCATTTTTTTCTTGCTAGCTTGTCCTTTCTAGGAATCTAGTGACTTCCTATTATCTTAAATAAAATGTTCTGGTTTTATTCCCTACTGTGTAGATTTCAGATAAATATAGGGGTCTACTGTATAATATAAACCTTCTTTTCGTTTACCAAGAAGTACAAACGGAAAAAGAAATGTGAAACAATATATATATAACTTCTAAGAAATTAGTATTTGATACTCATATTACACTATTTTTTACCGGATGGTTTTGTCGTACCTGAAATCATATCTGAATTTTAGTCACTTAAAGTTTTTTCCATTTCTCAATTTACTTTAAAATTTCTTTATGCTTAAGCAAAAATTCGAAATTACTACACAAATTTATGTCAAAATATAATAATACTTCATAATTTATAAAGAATTTATTCCCATCAGAAATCTTTCTAGTTTGTCGGTTCTCTATGCTAGCGTTATTTTGTTGAAAATGAAAAAATAACGTTCCGAAAATCGCAAAGATAATTTTTCCAAGAAACATACATCAACCTCAGAAATTAGCTCGTCCAGGAACATCAAAAATTTTCCCCCATGAAATATGAAACCCTATATAATGCTTGCTTTTATAGGTATTATAATTTCACGTCATGTATAATCTTGCAACTTCGATTTCAGGAATTACTTGCTGCTGTTTTCGTTTAATTATGCCGGTTGGCAACACTGTCGTGCTGCAGGTTGAAGGTAAACACTTGTGGTAAATTCAAACGTGTTGTGGTGATGTTCTGCTGTAGTGCTAGTCAGGAGAATTGGGAAATAATGTGTCAATTTGCGGAACAGTCTTTAGAAGTCCACAGATAAGTATTGTCAGTATTTATTTTATTATGTGTTGGAATTACAATAGTTTGCACGAACATTTTATTTTTCTGTCGGTAAGATCGAAAACTTACAATCATTGTTTATGGTGTTAGTGTACTGATGTGTAGTATGTAGAGCAATTTATCATAATTCATGAACTGTGTGTGCTTCCAGTAATTTGTATCTGCTGATATGTTTTACGATAAGCCTTAGTTCTTATTTTTTCGTTATTCGTATCCTGATACGTATTTGTAAATTTGGCCGCCGCAACCGGCTTGGGGTTAGAACGTATCTCCCGACCCTCTTCTTCTGATATAGAATTAATTTTTTTTATTTATGGCCTTTAGGCATCTAAGACTCAGGCCGAGATAGGATAGGGGAAAGGATTCGGGAAGGTGTCGGCCAGGGCCTATGTTGAAGGTGCCATCCCGGCATTTGCCTGGTGTGACTGAGGGAAACCCTAGAAAAACCTCAGTCTGGTGGTCGGCCGCTGGAATTGAACCCACGACCTCCCGAATGCTACGCCAACGCTCTATCACTAAGCTACGGCGGCTCGGTCCTTTGATATAGAGTTAATATTTTTTTTTCAGAATGATAATGTATGTTAGTTTATGTTTTATTTTAAAAAATCGAATTTAAACATGTCTTTTTTATAAGTTAGTACTATAGCTATGTAGTTAGGAGGAAATTATTTTACAAAACAAAATCACACTTTGCACATGTTTGTTTTACTTATGTTTACTGGTCAGACAGGTAGCTCTGCCCTAATCTCTCATGTTTGCGAGATGACCTCCCTTGAAGAGCACTCTTTCCATTACATAGAAAATTACCAGCAACCTTCTTGGCTTAGCGATCGGAAGGTCCTGGGAACGATCTCAGCGACTTCTCCTCCTGGCTAAGTTCTTTCCTCAGTCACACCAGGCAATGCTGGGATAGTACCTACAAACTAGTCCATGGCCGACTACCTTCCAACATATTCTCCTCCACCCTATTTCAACCTGAGCCTGATATTCCTCAAGGCCATAAATAAATTCAAAAAAAGAGAAAAGGAATATAGAAACCAGGACTTGTCTAAGTACTATAATTCATTCGTGTAGTGATGGTCGACAGCAAGGCTCGAATCCTAGTTCACGACAGCAATCAGGGGACCACGAGGTTTATCACACAATTTTTTCTAATACAAACTTTAACCTTTGCAGCGATTTAGGTTTAGAGGTCGTCACATCTCCTTTTCCAACGCCCAATGTCTAAATTTTAGGTACTGTGCTGCTATTTGCCTGGTGAACTGATGGAAACACTAGAAAACCTCAGTCAGGGTGTCTAGCGTAAGCGGGACTCGGATCATGCACCGCCTCCCCAGTGTTTACCCAGAGTCAGTAACCACAACCACTAGGTCACGGGGCTAGGCATTCCTAATAATGTTTTGAGACGTCGAAGAGCTTATTATTTGAAATTCCTATGTAAGTAGCTAAACCTGCAAGGTTTTGTTGTGCACTATTGAAATTAAAATATTTCGCCTTCTAGTTGAATTGACACTGCTTACATTCAGTCCGAGATCGCCTGAAATCTTTCCACCCCTAACTTCAAAATAGTAATGATTGTTAGAAATTACAGGGTAATATAAGCAGTGTCAATTACTGCTTGCACTTCTAAATAACATTCTAAGGACCTGTAAAAGCAGCAGTTTTTTTTTTTTTTACGTAAACTTCTTTCACGTTGGAATTCATTTGCAATATCTATACCTATATTTTATTTGTCTCGATTTTCTAATAATAATAATAATAATAATAATAATAATAATAATAATAATAATAATGAAACCTGGTTTTTATCCTAGAACATACGCAATATTTTAAACGTTATGACCCGTGACAACCGTTAAGAGAAACACAGACAAGTATCACTCGACCACCCCCCTGGCAAAATTCTCTGGCGACGCCCATGTTGAAAACACTAGTGTAAAGACTCGTTAAAAATATCATACACACGACATAGTTAACAAGGTATACAACATAAGAGTATACAGTATTTATGACAAGAAACTCCAAGGAAATAATTAAAAGTAAAGTAGAATATCCACATACTGTATGATTACCTTTAATTAACTCGCATAAAGAACAAATAGTAAATACACAATCTACATTCTCACGTCAAAAGAAAAGAATCGTTAACTTGTTATCTGAAAGAAATATGTTATCAAAGAGTTATGATAGGAATTCTTTTTATTACAGAGATTAATAAACACTAAACAGCTGTACATATTTTCTTATTTAATCTGTCAATGGTTTGCTTGATAACATTTTATTTGTTAGCAATTCTACGAGTATGTCATCCCCGGTAGTAAAAACTAAAACAAATTGTGTATAGTACAATCCGTTCTTGGAAGGTACATTGATTGAATATACATTGATACAAGTTTTCATAAATAAATTTAAAATCATTAGTAGAAATGTGTAATTGAGCTTCTGTTTTGGGGTTATTTAAAAATATCACAAAAATACCTACGATTTTTACTTCATTTTAACAGTGAATTATTCAGCTAAAAATGTAGGAATTTTAATTTTAAAAATGATGTATTAAACTTAGTTTTTTTTCCTATATTGACAAACTAACGATCTTTTTCTTAATGATCTTTCCTTACAAGGCCTGGCAAGCATTATAAAAACATTTTTCTAATCATGATAGATTTTGTGTAAATCATTAATATCGTGTGGTCAGTGCGTGACGCTCTCAGATTACGGTGTGTGTGTGAGTGACTGAATATCCTATGGAAAGTACTGTACGCTACAGAATATTTGGCGAAAAGTAAATTGCTTTAATATGGTGCGTTATACTTGATTGCTGAACAAAAAATACAGTATCCGGCGTAGTTTTAACGGGAATACCAAAGAAAAATTAATACAGTACAGTACAATGATATTTAAAACAAGTCGTACAATTTTTCATATCACGTCAACAAACGCCCAAATCCACCCGAAAAAAATCCGAACGTGAGTGGCTCGATCGGTGCCGGACTACAGAATGTTCCGAACCGAAGTATGCCGGATTAAAGGGCGCCTACTGTGTTTGAAACTTTTTTTTTAATCATAATAAATTTTGTGTAAATCATTAAGGTTCAAAACCACGCGTCACAAATTGACATTCAGAATATATTTTTCGACTGTAGTTGCCGTATAACATCCCCGACAAGTTGAAAAAAATGTGGATGGGGCATATCGTATGCTAGAAGAGACGTTGGGGACCACGTTCTCGATTAAATAACATGTATACATTTAAAATACTCTATATTATATGATGTTAAAATTCCCGTCACATACCAAAATTTTTGCAATCCACACTTACACTTGATGTACATTACCCCACACTATATGAAAGTATGAGACCAACAA
>JAGDQP010051866.1:1230-13919 GCA_022664845.1 Lepisma saccharinum | reverse complement strand
ACTAACTAACTAACTCTACGGGTTATGGAACTCGCAAGTTCATCGCCACAGGAACAAATGTTCGCCATTGGATTCTATCCTGGGAAAAATGAAACCAGTTTTCATAACGAAGATCTACTTCTTGAACATCTCATCTAATATTGTCCTCCCAAGGACGTCTGGACCTTCGTTCCATTTGCTCTTCCAACCAGAATAGAATATAATCTTCGTTTGTCCTCAATCCGAACTACATGGCCTGCCCACCTTAGACGTGGCGATTTCATCATTTTTACAACATCTGGTGAATCGTACAGTCCGCGGGGTACTTCATTATCCAATCTTCTCCATTCTCCAGTAATCTCGTCCCGTTTCGGACCGTATATCTTTCCCAGAACCTTATTTTCAAATGCACGTAATTTATATTCTTTTGCTAGGGTCGTACTCCAACTTTCGCAACCGTAAAGTATTACCGGCAGAATTACCGTTCTGTATATTTTTAATTTCAATTTCAATTACCTTGATATTAATCGCGATGTTAGAAGTTTTTGGACTGAAAAGAACATGCGTTGCCTGATACTAAGCGTCTTTTTATTTCATCCGTAACCCAATATTTGCTTGTTGCGTATGCTCCCCAAATATTTAAATTTGTTTACTTTTTCTATGATCTCATCCGTAATTTTTATGTTTTAATTTTCTTCATTCCCAGTGTTTCAGCTTGTTATCATGCATTCTTTTATCTATGTTTACCTGCAGACCTATCTCATCGCACGCTTCTACTAAGATATCGGTGTAGCTTTGTAGTGCATCTATATCGTCTCCTATTAAATTTACATCATCCGCGTATACGAAAAGTAAATTCAAGTCATTCAATCATACAGTACTCCCTTTTTGTCCCCTTTAGTTTTTAAAATCGCATATTCTAAAGCAAAGTTAAACACTAGTGGTGATAAGGCATCACTTTGCTTCAATCCGTTGCGAATCTTAAAACTATCTGACATCCGTTCTCTCCTTATGGTGTCGCTGAGACACATCTTCTCTAGTTGAACCAATTTTTTTCGGAATTTCAAATCGTATCAAGGTACTGTATACATTTTTGCTTTTGCTAGAGTCATATGCTTTAGTAAAATAAATGAATACCTAGTGAGCCGTCACAATGTATTTAGCTCTGTGAAGTTGGAACCCGAAAACGGAACCCGAGAAAAAACAATTATCAGAAGTTTTGCGATTTTTCGGGCCACCAAAAAAAATTTTTGCGCTCGACCCAAACCAAAGTTATAAGCAAAATCAAGTCGGGTTCCAACTTCACGCTGGAACCCGACAACCGAGCTCAGTTTTCGGACCTATGCCATTTCATCACTTGAGTTTTGAGACCTTTTCAGCCACCAACAAAAAGTTTTCCGCTCAACGCAAACTAAAGTTATAGGCAAAATTCAACCCGAGGTCAAAATTAAAAAGAGCTGGAACCCGACAGTTAAATTCAGAGTTCGCACCTATGCCATATTATCACTTGAGTTTTACTCAATTTTGCGCCACCAACAAAATGCTTGCGCTCGACCCAAACTACAGTTACAGGTGAAATTCAACCCGGGGTAGAAATTGAACAAAGCTCGAACCCAACAGTTAAATTCAGAGTTTAGAGTTCGCACATATGCCATACTATCACTTGAGTTATACGCTATTTTGCGTCACCAACAAAAATTTTGCGCTCAGCTCTAACTAAATTTATAAGCAAAATTGAATCCTGGGTCCAAATAAAAGAAAGCTGGAACCCGACAGTTAAATTCAGAGTTAAGATTTCGGACCTATGCCATATTATTACTTAAGTTTTACGCAAATTTTGGCAATCAACAAAAAGTTTTGCGTTCGACCAAACTAAAGTTATAGGCGAAATTCAACCCGGGGTCCAAATGAAAAAAATCTGGAACAGTTAAATTCAGAGTTCATGGTTCGTACCTATGCCACATTATCAACTGAGTTTTACACTATTTTGAGCTACCAACAAAAAGTTTTGCGTTCGGCCCAAACTAAAGTTATAATTAAAAATCAACACAGGGTCATAATGAAAAAAAGCTGGAACCCGACAGTTAAATTCAGACTTCAGAGTTCGCACATATGCTATATTATCACTTGAGTTTTACGCTATTTTGCGCCACAAACAAAAAGTTTTGCGCTCGACAAAACTAAATTTATAGGCAAAATTCAATCCGGGTTCCAAATAAAAAGAAAATGGAACCCGACAGTTAAATTCAGAGTTCGGACCTATGAAATATTATCATTAGAGCTTTACGGTATTTTGCTCCATCAACAAAACTTTTTGAGCTCGACCAAACTAAAGTTATAAACAAAATTCAACACGTGGTCATAATGAAAAAAAGCTGGAACCCGACAGTTAAATTCAGAGTTCGTACTTATGCCATATTATCACTTCAGTTTTACTCTATTTTGCGCCACCAACAACAAGTTTTCCGCTCGACCCAAACTAAAGTTATAACCAAAATTCAACACGGGGTCATAATTAAATTATGCTGGAACCCGACAGTTAATTTCAGAATTCAAAATTCGTACCTTTGCCATATTATTACTTCAGTTTTACGCAATTTTGCGTCACCAACAAAACGTTTTGCGCTGGACCGAAACTAAAGTTATAGGCAAAATTCTATCCGGGGTCCAAATAAAAGGAAGCTGGAGCCCGAAAATTAAATTCAGAGTTCGGACCTATGAAATATTATCACTTGAGTTTTACGCAATTTTGCGCCACCAGCAAAGGTTTTCCGCTCGATCCAAAGTAAAGGTATAGGCGAAATTCAATCCGGGATCCAAATGAAAAAATTCGTGAACCCGACAGTTAAATTCAGAGTTCAGTGTTCGTACTGATGCCATATTATCACTTGAGTTTTACAATATTTTGCGCTACCAACAAAAGGTTTTGACCTCGACCCAAACTAAAGTTATAAACAAAATTCAACACGTGGTCATAATGAAAAAAAGCTGGAACCCGACAGTTAAGTGGAGAGTTCAGAGTTCGAACTTATGCCATATTATCAATTTAGTTTTACGCAATTTTTCTACACCAACGAAAGTATTGCGCTTGACCCAAACTAAAGTTATAGGTGAAATTCAACCCGGGGTCCAAATAAAAAAAATCTGGAACCCGACAGTTAAATTCAGAGTTTAGAGTTCGTACCTATGCCATTTTATCACTTGAGTTTTACACTTTATTTTGCGCTACCGACAAAAAGTTTTGCGCTCGACCCAAACTTACGTTATAAACTAAATTCGCCACGTGGTCATAATGAAAAAAAGCTGGAACCCGACAGTTCAATGCAGAGTTCAGAGTTCGTACCTATGCCATATTATCAATTGAGATTTACGCTATTTTGCTCCACCAACAAAAATATTGCGCTCAACCCAAACTAAAGTTATAGGGAAAATTCAATCCGGGTTCCAAATAAGAATAAGCTGGAACCCAGCAGTTAAATTCAGAGTTCAGAGTTCGCACATAAGCTGTATTTTCACTGGAGTTTTACGATATTTTGCACCACCAACAAGAAGGTTTGCGCTGGACCCAAACTAAAGTTATAAGCAAATTTCTATCCGGGTTCATAATAATAAAGCTGGAATGTGACAGTTAAATTCAGAGTTCAGAGTTAGTACCTATGCCATATTATCACTTGAGTTTTACGCAATTTTGCGCCACCAGCAAATGTTTTCCGCTCGATCCAAAGTAAAGATATGAGCTAAATTCAACCCGGGATCCAAATGAAAAAATTCGTGAACCCGACAGTTAAATGCAGAGTTCAGACTTCGTACTTATGCCATATTATCACTTGAGTTTTACACTATTTTGCGCTACCAACAAAAGGTTTTGCCCCCGAGCCAAACTAAAGTTATAAACAAAATTCAACAATGGGTCATAATGAAAAAAGCTGGAACGCGACAGTTAAGTGGAGAGTTCAGAGTTCGAACTCATGCCATATTATCAATTTAGTTTTACGCTATTTTTCTACACCAATAAAAGTATTGCGCTCGACCCAAACTAAAGTCATAAGCAAATTTCCATCCGGGGTCATAAGGAATAAAGCTGGAAACTGACAGTTAAATTCAGAGTTCAGAGTTCGCACATATGCTATATTATCACTTGAGTTTTACGATATCTTCGACTACCAACAAAACGTTTTGAGCTCGACTCAAACTAAAGTTATAAGCAAATTTCCATCCGGTGTCATATGGAATAAAGCTGGAAACTGACAGTTAAATTCAGAGTTCAGAGTTAGTACATATGCCATATTATCACTTGAGTTTTACGTTATTTTGCGCCACGAACAAAAGTTTCCGCTCGACCAAATTAAAGTTATAACCAAAATTCAGCACAGGGTCTTAATGAAATTATGCTGGAACGCGACAGTTAAATTCAGAGTACAGAGTTCGCACATATGCTATATTATCACTTGAGTTTTACGCTATTTTGCTACACCATCAAAACGTTTTGCGCTGGACCCAAACTAAATTTATAGGCAAAATTCAATCCGGGGTGAAAATAAAAGGAAGCTGGAACCCGACAGTTAAATTTAGAGTTCGGACCTATGAAATATTATCACTTGAGCTTTACTGTATTTTGCGCCACCAGCAAGAAGTTTTGCGCTAGACCAAACTAAAGTTATAACCAAAATTCAACACGGGGTCATAATGAAGTTATGCTTTAACCCGACAGTTAAATTCAGAATTCAATGTTCGTACCTTTGCTATATTATCACTTCAGTTTTATGCTATTTTGCGTCACCAACAAAAAGTATTCCGTTCAACCCAAATTAAAGTTATAGGCAAAATTCAAATTGGGGTCCAAATGAAATAAATATGGAACCTGACAGTTAAATGCAGAGTTTAGAGTTTGTACCTATGACATATTATCACTTGAGTTTTAGGCTATTTTCCGTCACCAACAAAACGTTTTGCGCTGGACACAAACTAAATTTATAGGCAAAATTCAATCTTGGGTCCAAATGAAAGGAAGCTGGAACCCGACAGTTAAATTCAGAGTTCAGAGTTCGTACCTATGCCATATTATCAACTGAGCTTTGCGCTATTTTGCGGTACCAACAAGAAGTTTAGCGCTCGACCCAAAATTAAAGTTATAAACAAAATTCAGCAATGGGTCATAACGAAAAACGCTGGAACCCGACAGTTAAATGCAGAGTTCGAATCTATGCCATATTATCACTTGAGTTTTACACTATTTTGCGCTACCAAGAAAAGGTTTTGCCCTCGACCCAAACTAAAGTTATAAACAAAATTCAACACGTGGTCACAATGAAAAAAAAAACTGGATCCCGACAGTTAAGTGGAGAATTCAGAGTTCGAACTTGTGCCATATTATCAATTTAGTTTTACGCTTTTTTTCTACACCAACAAAAGTATTGCGCTCGACCCAAAATGAAGTTATAGGCAAAATTCAATCCGGGGTCCAAATAAAAGAAAGCTGGAACTCGACAGTTAAATTCAGAGTTCAGAGTTCGCACATATGCTATATTATCACTTGAGTTTTACGATATCTTCGACTACCAACAAAACGTTTTGAGCTCGACTCAAACTAAAGTTATAAGCAAATTTCCATCCGGTGTCATATGGAATAAAGCTGGAAACTGACAGTTAAATTCAGAGTTCAGAGTTAGTACATATGCCATATTATCACTTGAGTTTTACGTTATTTTGCGCCACGAACAAAAGTTTCCGCTCGACCAAATTAAAGTTATAACCAAAATTCAGCACAGGGTCTTAATGAAATTATGCTGGAACGCGACAGTTAAATTCAGAGTACAGAGTTCGCACATATGCTATATTATCACTTGAGTTTTACGCTATTTTGCTACACCATCAAAACGTTTTGCGCTGGACCCAAACTAAATTTATAGGCAAAATTCAATCCGGGGTGAAAATAAAAGGAAGCTGGAACCCGACAGTTAAATTTAGAGTTCGGACCTATGAAATATTATCACTTGAGCTTTACTGTATTTTGCGCCACCAGCAAGAAGTTTTGCGCTAGACCAAACTAAAGTTATAACCAAAATTCAACACGGGGTCATAATGAAGTTATGCTTTAACCCGACAGTTAAATTCAGAATTCAATGTTCGTACCTTTGCTATATTATCACTTCAGTTTTATGCTATTTTGCGTCACCAACAAAAAGTATTGCGTTCAACCCAAATTAAAGTTATAGGCAAAATTCAAATTGGGGTCCAAATGAAATAAATATGGAACCTGACAGTTAAATGCAGAGTTTAGAGTTTGTACCTATGACATATTATCACTTTGAGTTTTACGCTATTTTGCTCCACTAACAAAAAGTTTTGCGCTTGACCCAAAGTAAAGCTATAACCAAAATTCAACAATGGGTCATAATGAAATTATGCTGGAACCCGACAGTTAAATTCAGGTTCGTGCCTATGCCATATTATCACTTGAGTTTTACGTTATTTTGCGCCACCAACAAGAAGTTTAGCGTTTGACCCAAACTACATTTATAGGGGAAATTCAACACGGGGTCAAAATTAAAGAAAGCTGGAACCCGACAGTTAAACTGAGAGTTCAAAATTCGTGGATATGCCATATTATCACCTGAGTTTTAGGCTATTTTCCGTCACCAACAAAACGTTTTGCGCTGGACACAAACTAAATTTATAGGCAAAATTCAATCTTGGGTCCAAATGAAAGCAAGCTGGAACCCGACAGTTAAATTCAGAGTTCAGAGTTGGTACCTATGCCATATTATCAACTGAGTTTTACGCTATTTTGTGCTACCAGCAAAAAGTTTTGCGCTCGACCCCAACTAAAGTTATAAACAAAATTCAACAATGGGTCATAATGAAAAAAAGCTGGAACCCGACAGTTATATGCAGAGTTCGAATCTATGCCATATTATCACTTGAGTTTTACGCTATTTTGCGCCACCAACGAAAGATTTGTGCTCGACCCAAATTAAAGTTATAGGCAAAATTCAAGCCGGGTTCGAAATTAAAGAAAGCTAGAATCCGACATTTAAATGCAGAGTTCAGAGTTCGAACTTATGCCATATTATCAATTGAGATTTACGCTATTTTGCGCCACCAACAAAAAGTTTAGCGTTTGACTAAAAAACTACATTTATAAGTGAAATTCAACCCGGGGTCGAAATTAAAGAAAGCTGGAACCCGACAGTTAAATTCAGAGTTCGTACCTATGCCATATTATGAATTGAGATTTACGCTATTTTGCTAAACCAACAAAAAGTATTGCGCTCGACCCAAACTAAAGTTATAGGAAAAATTCAATCCGGGGTCCCAATAAGAATAAGATGGAACCCGGCAGTTAAATTCAGAGTTCAGAGTTCGCACATATGCTCTATTATCACTTGGGTTTTACGACATTTTGCACCACCAACAAAAAGGTTTGCGTTCGACCCAAACTAAAGTTATAAGCAAATTTCGATCCGGGGTCATAAGGAATAAAGCTGGAACCTGACATTTAAATTCAGTGTTCAGAGTTCGCACATATGCTATATTATCACTTGAGTTTTACGCTATTTTGCTCCACCAACAAAACTTTTTTCGCTGGACCCAAAGTAAATTTATAGGCAAAATTCAATCCGGGGTCAAAATAAAAGGAAACTGGAACCCGACAGTTAAATTCAGAGTTCGGACCTATGAAATATTATCACTTGAGCTTTACGGTATTTTGCGCCACCAGCAAGAAGTTTTGCGCTAGAGCAAACTAAAGTTATAACCAAAATTCAACACGGGGTCATAATGAAAAAAATATGGAAAAAGACAGTTAAATTCAGAGTTCAGAGTTCGTACCTATGCCATATTATCAATTGAGATTTACGCTATATTGCTAAACCAACAAAAAGTATTGCGCTCAACCCAAACTAAAGTTATAGGAAAAATTCAATCCGGGGTCCAAATAAGAATAAGATGGAACCCGGCAGTTAGATTCAGAGTTCGTACTTATGCCATATTATCACTTCAGTTTTACGCTATTTTGCGCCACCAACAAGAGTTTTAGCGCTTGACCCAAACTACATTTATAGGTGAAATTCAACCCGGAGTCGAAATTAAAGAAAGCTGGAACCCGACAGTTAAAATCAGAGTTCGGACCTATGAAATATTAACACTAGAGCTTTACGCAATTTTGCGCCACCAGCAAAAAATTTTGCGCTCGACCTAAACGAAAGTTATAAACAAAATTCAACACGTGGTCATAATGAAAAAAATATGGAAAAAGGCAATTAAATTCAGAGTTCAGAGTTCGTACCTATGCCATATTATCAATTGATATTTACGCTATTTTGCTAAACCAACAAAAAGTGTTGCGCTCGACACAAACTAAAGTTATAGGAAAAATTCAATCCGGGGTCCAAATAAGAATAAGATGGAACCCGGCAGTAAAATTCAGAGTTCAGAGTTCGCACATATGCTCTATTATCACTTGGGTTTTACATTTTGCACCACCAACAAAAAGGTTTGCGCTCGACCCAAACTAAAGTTATAAGCAAATTTCGATCCGGGGTCATAAGGAATAAAGCTGGAACCTGACAGTTAAATTCAGAGTTCAGAGCTCGTACCTATGCCATATTGTCGCTTGAGTTTTACGCTATTTTGCGCCATCAACAAAAAGTTTTGCGCTTCACCAAACTATAGTTATAACCAAAATTCAACACGGGGTCTTAATGAAATTATGCTGGAATCCGACAATAAATTCAGAGTACAGAGTTCGCACATATGCTATATTATCACTTGAGTTTTACGCAATTTTGCGCCACCAGCAAAAAGTTTTGCGCTCGACCCAAACTAAAGTTATAAGCAAATTTCCATCCGGTTTCATAAGGAATAAAGCTGGAACCTGACAGTTAAATGCAGAGTTTAGAGTTCGTACGTATGACATATTATCACTTGAGTTTTACGCTATTTTGCAACACTAACAAAAAGTTTTGCGCTCGACCCAAACTAAAGTTATAACCAAAATTCAACACGGGGTCATAATGAAATTATGCTGGAACCCGACAGTTAGATTCAGAGTTCTGTACTTATGTCATATTATCACTTCAGTTTCACGCTATTTTGCGCCACCGACAAGACTTTTAGCGCTTGACCCAAACTACATTTATAGGTGAAATTCAACCCGGAGTCGAAATTAAAGAAAGCTGGAACCCGACAGTTAAATTCAGAGTTCAAAGTTCGTAGATATGTCATATTATCACCTGAGTTTTAGGCTATTTTCCGTCACCAACAAAACGTTCTGCGCTGGACCCAAACTAAATTTATAGGCAAAATACAATCCGGGGTCCAAATAAAAGGAAGCTGGAACCCGACAGTTAAATTCAGAGCTCGGACCTATGAAATATTATCACTAGAGTTTTACGCAATTTTGCGCCACCAGCAAAAAGTTTTGCGCTCGACCCAAACTAAAGTTATAAACAAAATTCAACAATGGGTCATAACGAAAAAAAGCTGGAACCAGACAGTTAAATGCAGAGTTCGAATCTATGCCATATTATCACTTGAGTTTTACGCTATTTTGCTCCACCAACAAAGGGTTTTGTGCTCGACCCAAACTAAAGTTATAGGCAAAATTCAAGCCGGGTTCCAAATTAAAGAAAGCTGGAACCCGACAGTTAATTTCAGAGTTCATAGTTCGTACTTATGCTACACTATCACTTGATTGTTGCGGTTTTTTGTGGCAACAATAAAGGAGATTGTGGTCGACCTATACTCAAGTCGTAACCAAAATTCAACGCGCTGTTCATCTTTAGGCTAGAAGCCGACTACTTTCTTCAGGGTTCCTTCTTTGCCATATTATTACCCAATTTTTTTGTGTCAAAATCTTTTCTTTCGACGGTGACTCAAATAATATAAATTGAAGGCATTCTAATTCAAATACCTTATTTTGCCTTATTTTATTAAATGGAAGAACACAAAATGAAGTTTTTTTTGTGGGGGGCGTTATTGCTAACCGCTTATGATGTGGAAAATTGATTACATAAATATTTTCGTTCAGCATTGGGTTTAGGTGGGTTTGCCAGCTCCAATTCTTTTAAAAACCGTATATTTCAATCTATTTCAGTTTGTAAATCGGACGTGCAACACTTGCTTGCTTGCTGAAGTTGTGGTATTTTGAGGATTGCCTTCCAATTCGTGTATTGAACATTGGACTGAATTTAATTTAATTTATGGCCTTGAGACATCTAAGGCTCAGGCTGGGATAAGGGAGGGGTTGTCGGCCGGAGCTAATGTTAAATGGTGCCATCCCGGCATTTGCATGGTGTGACTGAGGAAAACCCTAGAAAAACCTCAGTCGGGATGGTCAGCCACTGAGATCGAACGCAGAACCTCCTAAATGCTACGCCAACCACTGAGCACTCTCTGCATGAGTGTGTGTGCGTGTTTGTGTGTGTGAATGTGCGTGTGTGCATGCGAGTGTGTATGAGAGAGAGATAGAGCGAGAGAGAGAAAAAAAGAAAGGGTATTAGTATAGTAAATAAATAATGGATGTGAAACGGGATATCCCATTCCTCTCCTTAGACCAGTGATTCCACCAGCCCCGTTCTGTTTTGCATGCTGTTACCCCCAAATCTTCGAGAGCACCCCCAATTAAAAAAATGCGTTTAAAAATTAACAGAAACCGTTCAAAACTCCACTTACACACTCAAAATTTCGACTTTACACCCGTAAACAAAAAATCCTGGCGGAATCCCTGCTATAGACGCATTATTTCTAAAGAACGCCACTTACGCGATTTACATACACTTACCTCTGTATTTCTCTTCCCCCCCCTCTCTCTCTCTGTGTGTGTGTGTGTGTGTTTGCGGGCATGTTCATGTGTACGTGCATGTCTCTGTGTGTGAGAAAGAGTCTCTTCATTCTATTATTAATAATATACTACTAAAGTATATACTTCCGATTTGTACGATCAATGACAATGTTTGTTTATCAATTTCCCTATCCTGACGCCACTCCTCAGCCTATAGCGTCTCGAGAATAGAAGCAGCGCAAAATATTCACAGCTATTGTCGGAAACGAGCAACAAAGGGAGTTTATGAGACTTGTATCTGGCGACACCCTTGCCGCTTCGTTCTTGTGAACAAATATTTAAAACCAATAAATGTTTTTGAATGAACTTATGAATTGTGGAATCTGAAAGGAATAGGAAGTTGGAAAATATGCCTTATTTTCCATTTGCAACTAATCCTGCCCTAAACTGCCTTTGGCAATGGGTGAAGTACTATTTTATGACACCGACCTGGGTTGTGTGTTTTCTTGAAAATAGTTTTGTTTGTTCATACAATTTTCTTCATTTCCATTCATCTTTTTTAAATCTAGAGGAAGGTCAAGTTCTCTAACCAGCAACCCACAGCCCTAGTGATCATAAAGTACACCGAAGTTGTGTGCAATCAACGTTTTATCCTCTTTCTTTCTTTCTCTCTCTCTCTCTCTCTCTCTCTCTCTCTCTCTCTCTCTCTCTCTCCCTTTTACCACTAAATCTCCTTTTCCCGGTTCAGAGTGGAAAATTGGCAGGATGTAGCAGCCACGATTGACAACGTGTTGTTTTAACCTCTTCCAAGGAGAGGCCGAGGGAGGGCAAGGAACCCAAGCGAATGTCGAAGAAACCTTCAAATTGCCCTTTGCTTTCAATGAGTTTATCATATTAACGATAAAAATGGAGAAAGTGAAGAGATTTTACAGAGGGCTCTTTGTTTTTAACGGGGATGTTAGCTTGGTCATGAGTTTTCTGTGCCCAAATGGCTAATTTTAAAATATCGGTACGACCCTAACGCTGCAACTAGTAGCAAATGTGGTTATCTTTATTAGGTAACATTATGTTTCCAAGACAAAAGGGCCGGCGGGAGGGGGAACACCTGGGAATTTCAGTTTTACCGGCCGGGCCAATCCGCCCCTAGTTTCAAATTTTTTGGAGTCTTCAAAAGTACCTCCGGAGCCGTACAACCGTTTCACGAAGAGGAGAGGTTTTTCTAAAAGAAACCCTGAGCAAACACAAAGCTAGCTGACATGACAATACTTCTAAGAGCTATTTGCATTCAGTTAATCCAGTATTTAAATTTTAGTCTGACCGATTCTGTATAAGTAATTTTTGTTTATCCACAGAGCCAAAACTGAAAGTATAACTGACTACAACAGCATTTAGCCTGGCCCGGCCCGGCCGGGCCAAGCCCGAATACCACCCCTGGTTTTATCTATGTTTACCTGTAGGCCTATCTCATCGCACGCTTCTACTAAGACATCGGTGTTGCTTTGTAGTGCATCTACATCGTTCCCTATTAAATCTACATCATCCGCGTATACGAACAGTTGATTCAAACGATTCAATGATAGTCCCCTTTTGTCCCCTTTCATTTTTAAAATCACATATTCTAACGCAAAGTTAAACAGTAGTGGGGACAAGGCATCGCCTTGTTTCAATCCGTTGCGAATCTTGAAACTATCTCACATAATATTACCTATCTGTACTCTGCTTATGGGGTCGTCTTCACTAGTTGAACCTATTTTTTTCGGAATTCCATATCGTATCAAGATACTGTATATCTTTTCCCTTTTGATAGAATCATATGCTTTCTTAAAATCAATGAATAGCTGGTGAACCGTCCCATTGTATTCCCATTTGTTCTGCAAAATTTGTCTCAAGGCGAAAATCTGGTCCAGCGTGGATCTATTTCTTCTAA
>JAGDQP010051865.1:0-10020 GCA_022664845.1 Lepisma saccharinum | reverse complement strand
GCACTCTACAACAGATAATTACTTAAGCCAAAAAAGAAAGGAGATAGCCTTTTACTTGCCACTAATCAGGGGTCAGTACTACATAGTCAATCACAAATACTGTCGCAACATTGGAAGTAAATTGATATAAAATGCTGAAAAATAATGTAATATCGCAATATGAGTTACATGCAGCTATGAAGAAACGAAATAGCAAATAATTATTGAAAATGGCCACCTTTGGCACGCACAGAGCCCTTAAGACTTTGTGGCCACTCATCAATCGCGTTACGTAGCACATGGACTGAGAACTCTGCAACTGTATTCACAAGAGACCGCTTTAAACTGTCAATATTGGGATGTCTTTTCTTGCAAGCCATTTTCTGAAGCTTGGACCCCAATTTATAGTCCAAAGTGTTTAGGTTTGAACTTGCAGAAGGCCAATCTGAAGTCGAAATGAAATCAGGAACATTTGCCTCCATCCCCTGCTAGGTTGTCCTAGCTTCATGTGCTGGGGATGAATCCTGCTGGAAGCTCCAGTTCTGTCCGTGGAAGAGGATGTTGAGGGTCTTAACCAATCCCTCAATCACTGTCTCCTGGTACACTTTGACCAATGTTTTGACCCATTTTTCACAGAAATGGAGTGACGTTGTACCCTCGTAGCTCATACCCCACCACACCATGACTGATACTGATTTATGACTCCTCTGGAACCTTGGAGCCTTTTCACCAGCTTTGCTAGAGGATTTGATACATACCCTGTCATTTTGGGCATTGAAAATAAATCTCCTCAACACTCAAAACTTTTTCATCACTGAATAGGATTAGACGGTGACGATTTGTTGCATAACGCGTAAGTAATCGCTTTGATTTAACGTGCCTCTAAGCTTCATTTCACTTGTCAGGATGTGTACTTTGCTTCGTTTGTACGCATGGAGTCCCAGGTCAGTGCTCAACGTGCGAGACCTAGACATTGGTGACACTTTTAGCTCAAGCGCATCACTGACTCTCTTTACCGGATTTCTGCGCACACGTACAGCCACTGCATTAACCACTTCTGGTGTCCGTACTGTGCATGGTCTTCCTTGACTTGGGCGGTCCTTCACAGTTTCAGTTTCATTGAACCCCTGGATAATGCGGTAATCGAACCTCTTGCTAATTTGCAGCTTCTAGAGCGTTTTGAAAACTCCCCTGGTGATTTTTCTACGTTATGAAATGCTATCACACGATTTTCATAGTTACCCCATTCCATCGTGAACACTTAGTACAAACAACTTTCCACTTCTGCATCTCAACTAGATAAGACTCACGTTTCATTCCACACTTCGGGAATGTGCAGGCGTTTAGAAGCGGACGTATAACATCCCTAAAAAATCGTTACAGTATTTATGGTAAGACTAGGTAATTAAAAGATCACTTCTCTTCCCGTAGCGCTGCTCTCCTACGCGTGAGCACACCTGCAATTCAGTTGTCAAAATTTGACGAACCAGGAGATCACAAACAACTCTTATCTGATAAATACCGGAAATTCCTTCTTATAAATAGTTTCTCACGAAAACAACTCGCTCGCTATACCGGCTTAAACTAAGAAACTTAAAAATCAATAGATAGGTGTATGAAGTTCGTAAAAAAACGATATACCAGTTTGCAACACCGACCACCCGATGGTATAACTTCCTAACTCCAAACACCGATACAAATCACCATCCGAAAACCAAATTTCATTCTAGTACATCGCCCAAGATTCATGACGAAACATTCATTATATCTACCGCTGCAAGGAGTCGATTCTGGACCCCAAGTCGCAAACCCTGCAGCTCGAAAACGACAAGGAAGTCGACCCATGTTTATAATGAAGTCTTCTTTTGTTTCGATGTCAGGATTCACCTCGCGAAGCCTGCAACCATTTTCGTTTTACACCCTGTTTACACAGAGGATGCAGGATTAATTCAAGTACTCGGTCCTAACAAGGTTAACGCAACTTGTGAAAACTAAAATATTAAGTTCTTTAGAAGAAAAAACAATAAGGAGAAGGCCAGCAAACCTGGTATATCGTTTATTTACGAACTTTATAAACCTATCTCTTGTTTTTTAGTTCCTTTGTTTAAGCCGGTATAGGTAGGGACTTGTTTTTGTGAGAAACTATTTATAAGAAGAAATTTCCGGTATTTATCAGATAAAAGTTGTTTGTGATTTCGTGACTCATCAAATGTTGACAGGTGAGTTGCAGATGTGCTCGCCCGTAGGATGGCAGCACTAGGGGAAGAAGATTGAACTTTAGTTAATACTGGTCCCTGATTGGTGGAAAGTAAAAGGCGATCTCCTTTCTTGTTTTGGCTCAAGTAATTTTCTATGTTCCGTTGTAGAGCTCAGTCTGAAGAAGGACGTGGGATACTTCCGAAACTGTTACACTTTAGCTCCTTTTTGTTATTAAAGAATATCAGCCTTGTCAGAAAGCTCTGGTTTTCTTTATTCAAGGTGGATACTAGGCCATATTATCGTAATATCCATATACGTTTTCTTTAATGAAAAATATATCGTTTTCATGTTATAATTGTGGGTTAAAGATGAATATTCGAACAAAGATCAACTTTAATTTTGAAGGTCGACAAGTCACACAGCTCGACATGGTTAATACAATCTACATAATATTAATGTTTTTTTAAACGAAATGTCGTAGTGTTAAAATCAGAAAGTTGTTAAACATTGTTGAAAATGATAATTACAGCATAGGCATGTATAATTACTTTGGCAGATGAGATACGAGGTGATGTAAATAATTGGTATTATATTTGGCAGTACGGATTTCACTCAGAATCGTAGAACAGAGTATGTAGTAGATTCCGATCTTACATTTAATACAATTTAATTCACTACATTTTGATTTTTTTTGCAACAATATCTCGACAGAGGAAGTATCTAATGTAATCCGCAAGCTAATCGATTGTTAACGAAGTGATTAAGACATGAACAATTGAATTAGCCCGTCACCGGGAAAAAGAAGTTCTTTTCGATTGAAAGGGAATGGGAGAAATTAGTCCATAGGTAGAACGGTGTGGAAAATGTTTTTGGGCTGCCATTTTGAATATAAGATGGCAACTTCTTCAAAATGTAATATTTTTCTAAACTACTCTTGATAATACACATTTATGTCAAATTTCGTATCTCGCGCTCATACGGTGTTGAAAATGATTTTTTGGGGTCCGCCAATGTTTGATCCAAGATGACGTCTTTGGAGATATTTTGTAATATTTTCGTAACCTGCTAGTGATAATGTACCCTCATACCAAATTTGGTGTTTATAGCTTCAGCGGTTTAGGCTGTGTATTCCATACAACAATGGGTTTTGCGGCCATTTTGGATCCAAGATGGCGACTTTTTCAAAAGTTTGTAATATTTGGTTAATCTACTAGTGATGGTGTACCTTCATACCAAATTTTGTTTTTCTAGCTCAAGCTGTTTAGGGTGTATATTGCCTAGTAAAACCTTTGCCAAAACCTTCCGTTTTTTGGGTGACTCACTTATACTGGAGATTGATTTTTTTTCAATCTTAAGAAAGAAAATCCAGAAGCCAAGGGATGCGTGACATTCACGAATAAAAAAAAATATTCGAGGTATTTTTTTATATATATAACCCGAAATATACGTGACACAAACTTATCGTATTTTATACATACAAACAAACCTTGTACCTTAATGTATCCATGTACAACATATGACAATTTGGTGTCACAAATATTTCGAGTTATCTATATATATATATAAAAGATTACCTGGAACTTTTCTCATTTGGAAATGTCACGTATATTTCTTGGCTTCCGGAGGCGACATAAAATCTTGTAATAAAGAACAATGTAAGGATATCGGTGTGAGATGTCTCATGGCAGGATGAGGTATTCGTACAAAGGATGTATCATGCAGTTCTTCCTTTAAATTTATGTCGTTGTGCTTTGCGGTTTGTCATTTTTCATTGTTATTGCTTTGATACTTTTTTTTATCTATTGAAGGTGGAATTCGTAAGTTCTGTTGTCTTAACACGAGTCAGCAGCGCCCTCGGCTAACTATCTATTTTTGCTTTTTTGGTCATTGAAGAGGCGCTTTCTATATGACTTCAACGCAGTTTTTGTGCAGGATAGTAATAACGCCACCATTTTATGGTAAATTGTACATAGCTATTCTTTTTAACGATTCCCAAATTCAGGAGATAAGCTGCTGTATGTTTTTGAATAAAGTTCACAACATGGGAACATTTACGAGGATTCGCAATATGTTATCGTATTAACGGTTTTAATACTACATACACAAAAGTATTACTACAATAAGCCTAAATGGACGTATATTTTTATTATCTGCAATTAGGTACAACATCGGCGAGGATTATATTCCTAAAACACTGTTGTGTGTTTCATTGTTATGAGTAAATTGTGTTGTTGCATATTTCCATTCCTTATGGAATTCGTACACAAAGCTACTTTGTATTTTCCGTTTCATCTGAAGAGAGCCTTGTACAATATACTCATTTGGGGTTGCTGAGTGAACAGTACACAAACTTTGAAAGTTTCAATGCATTATATTCGTTTATGTGGTTGTGATAATCACATAAATCCTCGAATTCGGATAAGTAACCTAGATTCTTGAGCAATTCCAATTATGCTATGTATGTCCAAAATCCTCATACATTCATCCGTTTTCTACCCATTGCTGGATGAAAGCCTGCCCCTTTTCTTTCCACATATCTCCATCTGCTGCTATTCTCATCCAGTTAGCAACTGAAAAGCACTTGATTTCATCTACCCATCTTGCATTTGGACGTCGTGTCGGTCATTTCTTTTCTCTGGGAATTTCCAATGCTCTTTGTGTGATTCTCAATCTTTGAGCATTTAATGTCCAAGTTTTACAGCAGTACATCATCACAGCAAAGACACATTGGTTATAAACTTTACGCTTCACACATACTGGTAAATTTGCTTTTGAAAATAAAGTGTCTTCCAAACGAGCTCCACGCCATTTCACATCTTCTATTTATTTCATCAGTCAATTTGGCATTCGATGTTTTGAGCTGACCTAGGTAAACATACTCGTCAGCTATGCCTATTACCTCTCCGTGAATCTTTCTTTCTTTCTTTTCAGCATGTTGATTGTACATTACTTTTGTTTCACTTAAACTAATTTTAAGGCCCATTCTCGAACTCTCATTACACAGCTCTTCCATTCTGGTTTCTAGTTCTTCTTCACTTGAAGCAAACAGGACTATATCATCTGCGAATCTTAGGTGATTAAGGTAATCGGCATTGATTTTTATTGCAACTTCATCCCATTTTAAATTTTGAAACACTGCCTCCAGGACAGCTGTAAATAATTTTGGAGAAATTGAGAAATGGCGGCTTGCTTTATCCCTTTTCCAACTTGAAATTTTTCACTCTTTTGATGTAGTCTAACGTCAGATGTGGCACTGGAGTAAATGTTTTGGAGTAACTTGGTGTATGCACTTTCGATGCCATGATGTTCAAGTGATTTAAGTACTGCTGCCAAGGAAACCGAATCGAAAGCTTTTTCAAAACCTAGAGTGGAAATCCGCTAAAACGGAAGAGGAGTTCATGGACTTTTGAGATCCAATGACTTTTCATCACTAGCATGGTAACTAGTGTCATGTCTAATCAAATGGCGCAATGATAAGTTTATGTAGCGAAAGAAATTCAGTTTTGTGACATGCATAAAATTAATTTTTGAATACCACTCAAGGTGATATTTCTATGTATTATGCAATGAAATAAAACTGTATGAGTTTACTGAATTAAAGAATGGAGAATGAAATAGTTGTGTGCATTTCTCCACTACAAGTGTTACGGTAAGTGGCATATGTTGTGAGGAGAAAGACACATAAGGGGTGTTAAAAAAGAAATGGAGAAAATGGTAATATTCCCCAATTAGCCCTGCCGGTCTGCTTCAAAGTACTCCCCCTTCACTGTGCATAAACCACTCCCAGCATCCTTTCTAGTTCTGTAATCCTTGCTGAAGCTCTAGTTGGAGAATGGCCTGGAAGTCCAGTAGTAATTTCTCCTGGTTCTCCTCTGCAGCCTGAAATCTACAACGTTTGCGGATTGATTTCAACTTAGAGAAGAGGAAGAAGTCGGCTCATGCCAAATCAGGGAGACAGGTTCATAGTGGGAGAACAAGTGTCTGGTGCTTTGGTAAAAACTCCCGGACAACGAATGAGGAATGGGAACGTGTATTATGCTGACGGATCATCCATAGCTGGTTCTACAACATCTCCGTCATCTTGTGCCGCATTTTCTAATGGTTGCGTGATGTTAACGTAGGATGCCGCATTCACTGTGGAAATACGTGGCACAATCTCCGAAGGAATGATAACCTGTCAGTAGAAGAAGGCGATTAACACCACTTTAACATTAGGTTTAATCATTCGTGATTTTTAAGGCCGTGCTGAGGATTATCCGTCCCGCTGTGATCAATGGATTTTCATTTCCGCATACTATTCATACGCCAACTTTTCATTATCAGTGATCACCAGATTTAGGAAATTTGGGTCAGCATAACAACTCTTCACATGTCCTAGTACGGTAATGTTTTTGTTCAGCTGTTAACAGACGCGACACAAACTTAGCGGCACCATGTGCAGATTCTCCTACGACATCGTGTGACACGAGCCTGTACTGATGTTCAGTTGAGCAGCAACTTCAAGTACAGTGAGACGACGTTATGCACGGATGACTTTCCACACCCTTTCCCGATGTTGGTAGATATAGACGGTCGCCCATGTTTTCCATCGTCTTCGGTAGAGTTTTGATCCGATTTGAAATTTCTGTACCAAACGTAACATTGTGCTCGACCCAAACATCCTTCACCAGAGGTTTAAAACAATATGTCGAAAGTCTATGTGAAAGTTTTATCCAATTTGAAACCGCACTGCACACATACTCTTCCAGTTCCTTCATAGTCAGGTAACTAAATATCGCCACGGGCACTCAACGCGTTACTTCAGTTAGTAGCAACTGTAAAAACAGGTCCAGTTCATGTCCAAGGATAGCGCAAGGCATCACCAATGTCGGTTGTCGTGCATATATTTATATGCAAACTTTTCGTTTTCGAATACCCCTTGTACTGATACAGGAATTAGTGAATAGCATTTTCCTCTCCGCAAAAATTATGTATTTAGTAGACTAGTGAAAGAATGATGTCACCAGAACTTACTTGTCATGGGAACACCAGAAATTTGTCCAAATACGTAGTATAGAGGCAGACGCACTGAATGTTGGATGATGGACCAAAACAATGGTATTATAATTCCTCAGGATTGTTGAATATTTGGGACTTACCTTGACTGGACATAAGAGGGAGGAATATTGAGAAATTACTAGTAAAGACATCACGGAACTTAGAAACAGTCCATGAACTTCTCTTCCAGTTTCGGTAGGTTCCGTTCCTCTGACCAAAAGGTTAGGTAATGATCATGTATCAGCGTAGTTGGTAAAATAATTAAGTCACACTTTTTAATCTTTCAGATAAGTTATAATGATCACCACCTGCGTTCCATTTTTTGTATTTATTTCCTTTTATTTCAGATTCCATCAGTGCCTTTTTCAGTTGGCCAGGATTTAGAATATTGAGCCGTATCTCTTACTGCTTCTATCTAGTTGGCATTATTGTCATCATGCAGCGTGTTAACAGCTTCCGAGCACCATATTATTTCAGTACAAAAACATTGGTAAGTATGCAGGTTAGTGGAAATATAGACATAAAATCAAACAGACTAAAAATTAGAAATAATAGTAAAAACACGATAATTAAGGAAACTTCTTATTCACAAAATACCTTAGAACCATAAATTGAATTGAATTGATCATTTTGAAGAAGGTACCATAATATAACGGGCTATGTACCTTGAGAATTCCCAAGCCTTCTCATCCCCTTTATAACGGAAACAGTTCCTTCGCTATAAGCTCTTTTCGCCTTCATGCGGACGGGCTTTTTAACACGAACAACAATTTACGGCGTTATAATGTTTTCTTTTTTATGGATATGTGTAATGTAAAATCTAAATAAAGCGTGACAGAGCGCAAGTATATCGATAGGAAGAAAGAAAGTTTTTGTGAAAGGTGTCTGAAGACAACATCGGCGTGTTTTTGTGAAAAGTACTTACTGTAGAAGGAAACTGTCTCCGGTGGGACACGAAAACTTCACAGTTCATTGCATCATGTGTTGTAGTACTACGTTTAGGAGTTTCGCGGAACACAAGTTACAGGACTTCAAAATTTTCGAAAGTTTGTTCTGAACGCCTGAAGGGTTATCAACACTTCATACATATGTGTTGAAATTATGCATTTCACATTCCCTTTTATATGAAAAGTTGCGCTGAAGACAATTTAAATTTTAGAAGATAGTTGTTGATGAAGTTGACGTTGTAATTCCTCTGATCCCTGCCAAATGCGAGAATTATATAAATAGAGGATGACCCAAAGGAAACTTTCCATCCCGTTAATCTCGTAACCTTTTGATTTCCAGGAGGAATCCCGACACACGCCCCTTTTAATTTAAGGAAAAAATGTGCCATTGTTGTCAAGTATTGCATGCTGTCCCATTTTATTGTGGTCTATTGGCAAAAAAGTGTAATTTTCTTAAATAACAACATGGATCAAGTGACACATCATGTCATGGTTCTACTTATAAAAGCATGTGATCATTTACTAGTTTCTTTGAAAACTTTGCGGGAAATTGCGTTTGCAACTCTCAAATATTATGAAGTGGAACTTGGTAGGTAAGGTAATATTTTACACTATTTAACGTTATGAGCGCTCCAACTACCATCATTAGTATAAAAGAAATCCTGGAAATACCACTATGATAAATTTAAACGTGCTGTCTCATGTTTTGTGATCCAATAGCACCCAACACCTGTGATGAATAGAATACATTTTAATGTCGGCGGTTTTCGAGGCAAGGAAGTCCGTGAGTGAATTCCGCAGGTCTCCTCCATTGGTGACGGATCTCCCACGGAGGTGGTTGTCGAGAGAATGAAACAGGTGATAATCTGTTGGCACAAGGTCCTGTGAATACAGTGCATTGCACAGTGTCTCCCAGCCAAGTTTGCTGAAGGGTCTCCCGGGCCCTCTTTGCCACATCTGGCTTGGCGTTATCGTTCAGGAACAGCACGTCCTTGTGATTCACCAATGCCGGCCCCTTCTACAGCAATGCACCGTGCACCCTATACAACTACTGTGAGTGATGGTCTGACCAGTTGGAAGGAGCTCGTAATCCATCACTTGGCGACAAGTTCACCATACAGAGAGCATAACCTTTCGTGGGTGCAGAGGTGGTCTTGAGGTGTGAGGAACAGGGTTACCTGGCGACAACCAATGTCTGGTACGCTTGGGAGTGTCATAGAGGACCCACTTTTCGTCACCAGTGAGCAAGTGATCAAATATGGGTGTGTTCAGGTGAGTAGATGATCACCACAAATTTGTTGTTGTTTTTAACTTGGCAACACCGCAGGTCAGCCAGGTCAGTGAAAATATGGCAACATGGCAGGTCAAAGCCCCGATCATGTTATTTCTTATCAGTGACATGAGATAAAGATTAGAATATATATAGACTGTGTTGTTGCATATAAGATAAGTAGCGTGGAAGGACACAGTTTTTGTTGTTTTCGGGCAGGTCCTGTGGGGAAAGTTAAAGCCCTCTCCATTTTTGGTAAACTTATTAACACCGTAGGTAAAAGTTCAGGTCAATGAAAATATGGTAACATGGCAGGTTAAAGTCCAGGTCATTACATGTGATAGTGCGGAGACCATCATGTGATCTTAGTAAAGGATTGAGATGATGTAAGACATGATAGTATAAGATGATGGACTAAATTTTGGAGAATACTGATATCACAATCGAAGATGGTGTCTGGAAATTGCTATTACGTGTGAACACAGGAAAGGTTGCGAAGATGTAGAGGTTGCTTAAGGTTGTTTGTATTAGCTCGTTATGAAAATAAAGGAGCAAGTCAGAGTTGCCAACCAAATGGATGAAAATAAA
>JAGDQP010051864.1:0-13919 GCA_022664845.1 Lepisma saccharinum | reverse complement strand
ATAATAATAATAATAATAATAAGTGCTTTATTGTTCTGCCAAACTTGAAACATTAAATTCTAATTGAGAATTTATAAATTGATTATATTTTTACTTCGTTGGTTATAGTTGATCGCAAATTATTCCAAATTCAAGTTTCGCTCTAACGAGTAATTTATATCGTGTGTACATTTGCAGTCTGGTTGACTTATATCATTGATTGAACATATGTTGGAGTTAAAGGCAAAAGCTCCACTTTTTTTTTTAAAAAAAAAAGATTTTGATGGTGGTGTATACTTTAAAGTATCTACCTGTGTGGATAGCTGCCTGTGTGGAACAAACCGTTGGCGCAACAGCAGAAAATCTGTGCGAATGTTGGGGAGAAGTAAGTCGATTTGCCAACTTAAAACCAATGCATTTTGATGGTATTTATCGTTGGTAAATAGCGATTGAGAAATCAATGAATTTCCGCCAACGGCTTACCAAGTATTTTTTATGTTGGCCCGACCGTTAGTGTACCGCCTTGAATCCTGATTTGGGGCAAGAACTATGTTATGTTTTTCAACCATACGCGTTTCGCTTTTTTTGTTTAATCATATGACTACTTAAAATCCGTTAGTGGTTGGCAGCAGGGCAGATGAGATACTGGGGGTAATACTAATACAGATAAGCAATTTCAATTTACATTGATTGTATGTATGTTTAAACATTATTTAAATTTACAACAGAACAGAAAAATATGGAAATAGAATAGCAAACCATATAAAGACTGAAGTCCAAGGACGAAGCAAGTTTCCCTCTTGCCGACGCCCTTGGGCCAGCGCATAAACTTAAGGTACCATCCGCCGTTTGCCTGATCTGACAGGAAAAACGGAAATACCTGTCGGAAAGGTCGGCTGCTGTTATCGATCCCAGGATCTCCCGACAAAGTGTTTTATTAGCGCAATTTATTCCTGCAGATGTTTTTGCACGACCATGACGAGAATTGTAGCAGGGTAGGATTGGTTTCCTCGTTCTCTTTTCCATCATCTGCCATAGTTTTCACCCTAAAACAAAAACAAAAGCGTGTACTTCCTCTCACTGACAGTATTGTTCTCCTTTGGAACGCGTGAGGAGTCCGAACTATCTCTCTCTCTATTTCTTTTTACAAATGGCGTAATCGCTTCATACGTGACACACATTGTTAGAAATGCACATTATCTGTTAATTTTATTTCATTTTAACATGTTACTAATGAAACACGAACTCTACTCTACTTACCAGTGATGTGGCGATATACCTGCGTACTGTTTGGCAAGTTGTGTCAATGAACACTCTCAAACACTGCTCACAGACAACTGTTTCGAACTTAATCATGACTAGTCCACAGGCTACTGATCTTCTTGTACAGTAGCCTCTTATCGTTGGTCAACTCCATTTACTTTGTGAAATAATACAGGATCTGTATTTAGAAAGAAACAGAACTTTTAAATATGGAAAAAACTGGTAATACTCACCACTTAGCCAAACCTGTCTGCTTCAGAGAACCCCTTTCCACTGTGCACATACTGCTCTCAGCATTTTTTCCTGTTCTGAGATTCCTTCTGGAACTTCAGTTTTGGAGTGGCCTGGAGGACCTCTGGCGATTCATCCTGCATTTCCTTTTGGTCTGAAATATGCAATCTTTGAGGGCTGGGTTTAACTTAGGAAAGATTAAAATCTAGGCTGGTGCAAAATCAGGGGAGTAACTGGTGCTTTAAAAACTCTTGAACAACGAGTAAGGAACAAGAATGTGCACTATCGTGATCCAGGACTTACTTCTGACCCATTTCTTGCCTTTTGCGCCGCACGTTTTCTCGTAATCGTTTCATGACTAACGTAGAATGCTATATTGACTGTGGAACCATGTTGCAAAAACTCCGAATGGACGATCACCTGGCAGTCAAAGACGACGATTAATATTTAGTATGAGATTTACGCATTCGTGCCTTTCTGGACTGTGATGATAATTGCCAGATCCACCGTGGTGATTGGACCTTCGTTTACATATCGTACCTATACACCCACGTTTCAATCCCAGTGATCAGAAGCTGTAGGAAATTTGAGTCAGCATTCGTTCGGCACAGTAACTCCACAAGTCCTAGCATGGTCCTTCCTTTGTTCGGTTGTTAATAGACGTGTCACAAATGCCGACCAGGAAGCAGTGTAACCTGTTGGTGGAGTGAGAGAAATGCTAGAGAACTCAGTAATACACTTCAACTACGCACACACAAGTGCATTGATAGGTGACCTTGAATTCTGTTGCTCAAATGAAGGAGCCGAGGCAAGGAAATTATTTTCTACAGATTTATTGTGAAACAAAGTAGTGCTTGTGTATGATACAAAATATACAAGTGCAAAAAAGAAAAAAAATGGCTTGCATGGCAAGACAAAATCGACATAGGACGGGTAGCTTCTCGTGCTCCCAAATAAGTAATTGATTGAACGGGTAGCCCAACTGACTCCCAACTTGATAACAAATCAACGGGTAGCTACACCTGCTCCCAAATTTTACTTTACTTCTCTCGTTTCCGTAAAGCATATCAACATCTCTAGCGCAAAGAACATAATTATACACTGATGGAATAAACAGGTTACACACCAAAAATACTACATTCTAACAGATACACATACAAAATACCTGGAACTCGATTCCTGGCCTGCCGTGTGAGTTTCCTGACTGAGATTCCAATTTTCCCACACAGGCGACTCGAGAAATGGAGGAACAGGAAAACCACCAGATTAATCCATAAATAAGCAAAACAAGCTTTCCGACTTCCTTCACTCCCGAACTGGAATTCCTCTGAATTAACTACCAATTCCTCACACAACAGCTCACTCCTCGATCCCATCATATACGATAATTTGGCACATACATAACATGTGTATTACACACCTGCGATAGCGACGAACTGAAGCTTGAGCTTCAGCCGTCCCCTCCGAAATCCTTGGAGATATCTGATTGGCTTACACCTCACCCAATCAGATCAAAGCATTTCAAATTACAACATTTCAAATTCACTACAGTAAAACTTTTACAAAAAAATCACGAGATTTGGGGAAAAAACTCACAAAATTTAGGTAGAAAAATACACCAAATCACACTTCATATCATCCAAAAAACAAACAAAGAAATACAAATTACAAAAATCACAAGTTGACTTCACGTCACTCAATACATCTCAATTTGTCATACAGAAAAAAATAGATCGTCACCATCAGGTAAATTTCATGTCAATTCATTATAATATACTCGGATATACCTTGTCAAATCATTTCATGCATATATCAATTCATCAATTCCTTTAGTTTATACTCCCGGTTTACATGTAGGGTAAGGTAGGGGGAAAAGGACACATACATATGAAAGACAAATATTGCATCATATGAATGATTTTGTTAGTAAAATGAGAAATGATGATGAATGGTGGGAAAAACAAAACACAGTGGCAGACGAAAACAAAACAAACAAAGGGAAGGGAAAGGAAAAACCTCGAAATGAGAACAACTCTCATTGTACCTTTCTATAAATTATGGCACCTGATTCCTCCGCTCAAAATACTTGTTTACGAAGGTGACGTGTGTAATCACTTCACGTCCTTCGTCATTGCGACACAAGAAAGTATTTGGCGTCCTCAACGAGATAATCTTAAACGGACCATAGTACCTTTCTGAAAGTGATTTCGATATTTTATCCTTTAAAGAGGATCGAGTTTGAGACTTTATGAGAACCATGTCTCCTACATTATAATTTACAGGAACACGTCTCTGATTGTAAACCTTTCGTCTTATCTCCCAAGCTCGTTCCATATTCTTCATCGCTTGCTTCCACACATCAGCACTTTCCCTAAGGTCAAAGTCCTTAATCTCCCATTTCACCAACAATGGGTCAATCGGATCTCTACCTAGGTACAGCTTGAAAGCACTTTCCTTCAACCCACAGTGAACAGCTCTGTTGATGGAATGTTAAAGGTCGTTGATATAATAAGCCCAGCGGTTCTGCTCACCTTCAATGTAAGACTTTAACGAGTCCTTGACCGTACAAACGAACTTTTCCACTGGGTTAAACGCTGCAAAGTACGCCGAGCTGTGGATCTTCTTGATCCTCAACCAAAACAAAAGTTGTAGAACACACTAGATCGAAAATACGACGCATTGTCACATGACAACGATTCGATATGGCCAAACTGCGAGAACAACTTGTGCAGTGCGTGCGTGATCGACTTTGCATTGACAACCCTCAAGGGAACGATGTGCAAAAAACGAGAAGCACTGTCAAGGCACAAAATCAAAAATTTGTAGCCTTGACTTGACGTTACTGGCCCGGCCAATCCACCCACCAATGACCATTAGGTTTCCTCGAGAAAGTAGAAATAAGTTCTCCTTGCCGCTTGGTGTGGTCTATCTTATATTTTTGGCAGTTAACGCACGAACGGACGTAAGCACGAATTTGATCAAATACGCCATCCCATGTAAAATTACATGCTATTTTCTTCATCGTTTTATACACCCCTAGGTGCCCACCATGACTAGGTGACAGGTGATAGTACTGGAGAATAATGATACACAGTACGGAAGGTAACCATATTTTATATGGATTCACCCCCGCCTTGGTCTTACGGTAAACCAAACCATTCCTAACTTGGAACTGATTCGAGATATCCTTTCCTTCTCCATGATCCTTAAGCACCTTAGAAATATCAGGATCCTCTCTCTGATATTTCTTAATGTCATAAAAAACCAAGGGTACCGACCAAAAACTACAAAAACGCCCGCCTTGCACCATATCCAAATCTTCATCGGGATCGGATTCCACATACTCATACAGGCTTGAGTCGTATATCCGCGAGATGAAATCGCTCACTAAGTTTCGCCCCGACGGTATGTGCGTAATCACAACCTTATACTCTAATAGATGTTGTATGAGATTCCCGTATCTCGTCATACTCTTCGCAGAATTTAAACAATGGAACAAGGCCATATTGTCCACATAGATGGTGAACTCATTGCAGAGAAATTTCTTGTTTCTCTGTATTATATTGTAGAGACTCAACAATTCCAATCCAAAAATTTCTCTGTTCAAATCACTGCTCCTAAGTTTACGGCTGTATAACTACACAGGACGCAACTTTCCCGAAGCCTTGTCTCTCTGTGAGACGCATCCTCCAAGACAGCGCAATGACGCATCTGCATGGATGTAGAAGCGTTCGTTCATGTTGGGAATTTTCAGCACGACTTGCTCCATGAACTTTTCTTTCACCCGTTCCAGACAATGACTATGTTCTTGCGTCCACTCAAAGGATCTCTTATTTGAGCGCAAAGTCATGATTGGCGACATAATATCAGCATAGTCATTGCAGAAATGGGACTAAAAACCAAGAAACCCCAAAAGTTGACGTAGGGCACGCTGATTCTTCGGTGGCCTGATGTCACGAATCGCTTGGAAACGGTCCGGTAACATTTCGACATCTCCACCACCCACTAAAAATCCGAGGAAAGGGATACACTTACGAAATAGCTGAATCTTGGAAAGGGCGACCGTAAGTCCTCTCTCCTTCAACAGGTCAAAAACCTTTTGCAACATAAGAGCATGCTCTTATATAGTTTTCGAATAAACCACCAAATCATCACAAAAATACCAAAGACCATTGCCTTTCATATCGGAGAACACATCATCTAATGCGCGGACCAGGGCCTGAGTCCCTATCGACAATCCCATCGCAATACGCTTGAAATTATATAACTTCCCATCGATTGAGAAAGCAAGTATACTTTCTGCATTCGGGATCTAATTCCAGTTGGAAGAAAGCCCTACGAACATCGAACACCGAAAGAATGTTGGCATCACTCAACTGAGCAATCGATTCTTCCATATCTGGACAAACTATCCCATCTCCGGATATCTTAGAATTAACTTTCTTATAATTGCAAACGATTCGCAGAGACTTATTCCTGTTCCTCACAATGAAAGCTGGAGACCTGTAAGAAGACTGGCTTAATTCTATAACATCGTTATGTAATAATTCCTCAATCAGCTTTTTTACTTCCCCTTTTAACGACTGAGGCAAAGGTTAAGGAGCCTCCTTAACAGATTCTTGATCTTGGACTTCAAACTTGTAAGAGAAATTATTTAGCTTTCCGATTTTCTTATTAATGACACTGTCATTTTCATTAATAAACTTACGTACAAATTTATCTAAACCAGGACTCTCTCTCAAAATATCAGTCAATCGTATCGATGATTTGTGAAGTATCATCCTCACACAAACCATCATTACTATAATCCTCCCCAATACCTAATGTACAAATGTTAGCATATTGAGATAGTAGCACATCCTGACGATACTCCTCCGGTAACAAATTTTCAAATTTACCATCATTTTTCACGGTATTTTTATTAAACCTTTTATTCAACTGAATATTATTAACAACATGAACACGCCTTCCGAGAAAAAGAAACCTTTTCATTAACGTAAACCTTAGCCTTACTGGTATCCTGTTTCACTGAACGTTGATCTATTCGATTTTTATGCTTCCCACGTTGTTTTCTTCCAACATCCTGCTTTGAAAATGTTGGATTTTCTCTATTTCCACCATTCCTCCAAGAGGTTTCCAAACGACGGCCCGCAGAACCAGAAGACATGGGCCGTGACGCCCGAGAAGATGACTTCCTCATCGAGGTACCATTGCGACATTCACTCGCTATCGATTGGAACAACCCCAATGGTCTCTGTTGTCTGGAGACAATCATTTTGACGTTTGCCTAGGGTCGAGAATGCTCCACCACCATCCCGGTTTGGCTTGTTGGGAAGGCTGGAAACACCCCGGTCCCTAGAATGAAACAAACAGAGCGTAGAGTATCCGTCCACACTGACCAGGTATATTTTGATAAGCTAACCACCCCAACAACGAGGTTAAATCGTGCATTGCAGTAGGCGATCAGATTCGGCTGCTGAATTGGGCGGTCGACGACAATGTTGGGGTCCACCTGAAGAATACAAATGTGGTAATTACGGGATATGCAACACATGGCAGGCTTGAGCTATACCGCTGCTTAGACCTGCTCGGTGATCGAGTATTATACTATGACACCGATAGTATAATATATATTTTCTCATGGACGGCTCTCCATACTTAGATATCGGGATTTATCTGGGTGACTGGAAAAACGAGCACATACGGGGCCGACTTATATATCTGAGAGTATTGTGCAGGGGGACCTAAATGTTACGCATACGCATTGCTAAATCCGGCCAGTAATAAGAGTAAGTGTTCATGCAAAATTAAAGGTATTACTCTAAATAATAAAACGTTAAAACATATTAATTTCTAGTAAATGAGAGATATGGTTGTAAATAATCATCCAGCAGTTAATATCCCCACAGATCGCCAAATTGCACGAACCGCAGATCATAGAGTAATCACCAAGCCGGACACTAGTAAATTATACCAGGTTCTATCTAATAAAAGAAAGCGTGTGCCCAAATATGACACTCTCCCCTATGGCTATAAAAGAAAACGAGTAGAATAAATATGTGTCGCTCTTGCGCTGGTGATGCGGATAAATTTTCTCTTTGAGGTATTCGCCAGTGTTTTAGATAATGGCCAGGTAAAATTTTAGTGTTTATACCTGTGAGGATTCAAGAGAATATTGACATTTGTAACAATAATAATATTTTATTATATTCCTAATTTGTTCTGGACTATATTAGAATATGGAGTGTCAGACACCTTTTACATGTATTATAGCCGGCCCCACGGCGTGCGGAAATCATATTTTGTCAAAACATTTATCGATTACTACAGTAATTTATTAGAAATATAATATGGTGTTATAGCGAGTCGCAACCTTTATATGATGTTATCTAAATGTACCTTCGAAAAGGGTTTGCCGTGTATAGATGATTTTTCCGAGGCCAGCGGCCCTAATCTTATAATTGACGATTTAATGCGTTAGTGTAATGGCCAAATTGTTGACTTTTTTACGAAGGGCTGTCATCATAGGAACCTAAGTGTTATGTTTATAACTCAGAATATATTCCATCAGGCCAGATGTATGCATGATATTTCCGTAAACTGTCACTACATGGTATGTTTTACAAATCCCGAGATCGGGTTCAAATTAATTATCTTGCGCGGAAGCTGTATCCTAATAATACAAAATTTATATAAGAGCCCTACGATAACGCAATTTGAGATGCTTATGGATATTTACTATTCGATTTAAAACAAAACACCGCTGACGATGATCGTGATCGAACAGGTGTTTTCCCCACGGATTCTTTCAATTATGTTTATGTACCGGTAAAAAATAATAAGCGATATGTTTTATCAGGTATTTTTAGTATAATAGCCATTAGAGTAGAGAGAAAAGAAACAGCGAAAAAATGATTAATAAGCACAACAAACACTTGCTAAGCTTTCTGGCAAAGGCAAAATCTAAAGTACGTAAGGCAATATTACAAAATGCAGATTCCGAACTAATTCGTTCTATTTGTGAATGTTCCTATAAAGTATTGCAGGGAAATGTTCCGTTAAATAAAAAGGAGAAAAATAGATTGCGGAAATACAAAAACGAGCAAAGGTATTTGGTAAAGGATCGGCGCTGAAACAAAAGAAAAAACGAATAATTGTACAAAAAGGTGGTTTTCTCACCGCATTGCTTGCACCCATTCTAGCAGGCATACTGTCTAGTCTGTTTAAATAGTAACCATACAGCATGCGACAAACTTATTTAATCTCGCCTCAAAATTTACATCATTACCAGACTATTTCAAATCTCGATGACGAGATGAAACAAATTTTAGGTAATAAGAGTATGGGTGACGAGGAAAAATGGGTCCAGTACAGAAAGGTGTTACAAAAATATTTACATTTTGTTCAAAAACCCAACACACTCGAAAACAGCCACGATGTGGTGGAGGGGGAAGTGAGCCATGACGATGATATAATATCGACTCTCCCTGAAGCCTGTCTGCGGAAAGCAAGACTCCTATTACACAAAACCAAAATATTCATTGCGATGCGAGTGGTAACGTTAATAAACCGAATTTCGTTTATTATCATAACGAAAAATCGAATCGAATTGTTGTTCGATATCGATGCTTCCTCACATCAATATTTACCCACTTTCCGAATTGGCACTTTATGCTCCGTTCCGTACCCTTGCTCCGTCGGATGCACCGTCGAAGGTTTTCCGAATTCCTTCGACGCAGCATTGAACTGAACTTAGCAATGGAGGACGAGATGGTTACTTGACCCTCCGTTCGCTTGCGCGCTGCTGCTATGTTCAAAGAAAAAAGAGCGGGTTATTGCATGCCAAAATTCCTTCTTCACCTTGGAGTTGGGACAAATGTGTAGAATTGATCACGTGTTGCAAGTTTAAAACAGTGTATCCGCCAGACCCGCACTATGTTTACACCCAAAGTATAGACAACCCCCCCAACTTTATTTTTTTGCTGTAAAAACCAATAGAAACCGTACAATACCTCACTTACACTCTCCCAATTTTGACTTTACACCCCCCTCCAATCTGAAAATACTGGTTTAAAATGAACGGCCGTGCCAAAGTTTTGAATGTAAGTATTTTAATAGTTTAAGATTTGATTTACCATTGTGGTGATATATCTCCATGATCATTGAATAATTTTAACTTCGCAATGCGAAAATATTGTTGGTTGGATTTCACCAATGGGCTTCCATGTAGATATTAATAGATGAGAGGGTAACATATGTGTAGTTTATTTAAGAATACTAAGATTAAGAACTCTTATAATTATTTGAAGTATTTTTAGAAGTTCAAATGCGCAACGCTGTCAATCACGACCTAGGTGGTTTATTCATATCCTGGTATAACACTATTTAGTGATTCATGCTGGTAGTTCATGAGACGCACTTATCTTGTAAAAGCTCCCAGAATAACCTGCAGAATTGTGATCATCCTTCAAATAGCTATCAATCTTCGTCTGTTGCTATTTAATATGTGCCGAACACTTGCAAGTATGGGAATTGTACGCCTACATATATCTTCATCCATGTTGCTTTTTGCCTTACCTTACTTAATTCGCAACAAACTACCTTGATTTCGCATTGCCCAATACTCATTCATATTACGCGCAGGAGCTCTTCAGCTGTTTCCAGACTTGGGTGACATCTGTGGTTAAATTTTTAATCACTTATTTAATTCGTATAAGTGTGCATAACGGAAGCGAACGGGACATAGCATAACGGAACGGGGGACCATTGAATTCGGAAAGGGCGTTAGATGTTTCCATGGATCTAAATACGGGAGACGGATCTACTTCGAGCGATCTGAAATTGAAGCCAGCACAAGCCATCAGTACTTGGCGGGTGTAATTGATTTTAAAAAAACTGAACATCACATTCCGTGTAACTCCATATTTGAAATATTCCAGTCTTCCTCCTCTCTTACTAGATCTTCGTTTATTCTTTGCTTCCACACACCCATGCATAGGTCAACAAATAAGACGCAAGTAAATGCCAATTCACCAGGCAAAATTAATCGAAAACCGGCGTCAAGTTGACCCAGCTTAATTGTAATGGGCCAGTCAATTCGTCTACCGTATTTATGAGATGTCTTGAAATGTCGTTCGCTATCTCGAGAAATCGCACAGACCTATGTGTCATTCCAAAGCCCGTTAAAATATTGAGCAATGCATGCCTATAAAATACAAATCACAGCAATGTTAAAGGAAAAATAATAATGGTAAACTGCACAAGGATCGAACTCAGGTATCCCACCCAACAAGCTAGAGTCTAGTAATGCCAAATGATTTAGAAAGGATATTTAACCCCCACTTTTTTAAAATAAAAAAATGAAGGACTTGTCATCTAAAGTCAGTGCTGTATCTCCGAGGATGACTATAACAGTGAACGAACAGTACTGACCTTGCTCGTTGCTCCTCAGGTCCATGCAGAACGCACATCCTGCAATGTTGGCAGGGTAATAGACGTAACTGTATTGGAATCACGACTTGACGTACCAGTAGCTAATAACTCAATAGAAAAGAAGTTATGACGACTTACAATTGGGAAGAGTGACGATCGAAGATTTTTGCGGTCTTGAGCCAGTCGTATTTCTTTGGGTAACACAATGCGTTTAAAGAGTATCGCTTTCGGAAGTTGCGTCAAGAACGCGTCACTACTGGCTTGTTACGTAACAGGTAAACAGCAAATAGAATTACAATGGCCTAACCGCCGTTTGCAAGTTCCATTCGTGGAGCAGTGGTAAGACATTGGCTTGCTGAATAAAAAACCTGAGTTGGAATTCCGGCGGGGACAAGATATTTTATCCTTTTTTTCTTTCAAAATATATTTTCATATGTTCATATTTATGATTAAAAATTGCTTTCATACATTTTTCGAAGAGTATTTTAATTTAGTAAGTGACCAATCCAATACCAATACCTACTGGAATCCAATACCTACTGTTGACAATTGTAACTGAACAGAAAGATGTGGAAAATATTTTGTATGTGATTCGTGAGGTCAAAACAAGAAGGAAAGTCATGTGGCAAATTCTCGTCCCAGGCTGGAATTTGTAATCAGTTTCTCCGTTTGGTGGCAACAACTGTCGGTATTCTCTCCTCCATTTTGTTCACAGATGAAGCCCAATTTGGAAAGGATGGTATCCACAATTTCCACAATAGTCATCTGTGGTATGTGGATAATCCACATGGAACGGTACAGGCCCGCCACCAGCACCGTGTGGGCAGGGATTCTGGGTGACCATCTCATTGGACCAGTTGTTCTTCTACGACTCACCGGGCCTATCTATCTGAACTTCTTGCGCGAGATACTTCCAACACTTCTGGAGGATGTGCCGTTGGTCGTACGACAACGTATGTGGTACATGCACCATGGTGCCCCAGCGCATTTCTGTCGTCCCGTGCGAGACTATTTGAACACTGTATTCCCGGGCAAGTGGATCGGTCGTGGCGATCCTCCGTCATGGCCTGCCCGGTCGCCGGATTTCAACCCTCTGGATTTTTACTTATGGCGGCATCTCAAAACTGTTGTTCATGCTACTCCAGTACTTGGTGTCCAAACGTTGGAACAACGCGTTTGAGCCGCTTGTGACGCTTTGCGGGAAGAGCCAGAAACGTTTCGACATGTGCGCCGGTCTGTGCGACGATGTATGAACGCCTGTGTTCAGAGTGGTGGACGTCATTTTGAGTATCTTCTTTAGTGTTGCTACAGGTACGACTGTTGTATGACTTCTATAACCTTTAGTGTCATTCTTTGTGATAGTTATTCATCAAGGATAGATGTACGAGCTGCAGTGTACCATCCATGCCAATACAGTCCATGATTGCCTGTACGTATGTTTACTTTTGTCCATGTCTTCCACGCCTCGGTTGCCTACTCGGTAGGGCCTATAGCTATACTCGGCCCTGATATGTCTGCGTCCTCTGCTTGTTGCGGTACCGTCGCATCAACATCCATGTCCGGCGGTGTTCCCCTGTGAATTGCTCGACGACGCTGCAGTGGGGAATCCTCATTTTCCAGCTCTCACCCCATTGTTCGTACGTAAGCCATACGTAACAGGTCATAGTACATCTGTCTGTTGCACTTTTCCATGCCCCTACCATGTCTACTTTGGTGACTCCCCTTCTTTCTGTGTGGAGTCCCCTTGCGCAGTTCCCTCTGCTCCATTCGGTTTGCACCATCGTTTCCCTTGGGTATGATTTTGTTTCTGTTTTTTTGGACCGACGTCAATATCTCTATTCGTTCGGGAGATATTCTACTTCGCGGACGGTGTGCGGCGCTCTTTCGCACGGTTCCTGCTGGCACGCGCCGCCGTTTTCGACCTATGTTCATATGGACTTGTTTCCTTGTTTTCAGTTGTGGCATCTGTATGGGTTATTTAATCCACAAAAGAAATGCAAATGAGGGGAGGGGTGCTATTGTTTGGCTTTGCGATGTTATTTAGTCTACAATGCCCTCCGAAGTTATCAATAGTCTTTTACTTGATTCGATTGTTCTTCTATTTCTATATCGAAACAAGATTTTATTTACTTTTGTATAGCATTCAAGAAAGCTGGAAGTTAAGAGGATGAATGTTCATTGAATTCTGTGTGAATGAGTTTAAATATAAGTTTAAAATATGGCAGTATTTTTCTTTGTTCAATCCATCTGATATAATGTAGCAGCCTCTTTCTTCTTTTAGCAAAAACATAACAGAGAACAACAGATACTTGGAATGATTAGGGTTTTTGTCGGTAGCGCCGGGAATTGAACCCAGGACTCCTTGATTACAAGTCCCGTCCGTAAGCAGCAGGACTAACCCAGTGAAATTGTATTTTAATTTGATTATGCTTATAATTAAAATAAATTGCTATTGTTGAGAAAGAGAGAAATATGGATTTGAATTTAAATATTTCTAAGTTATTTCATCAGGTTCAACTTGTTTGAATAACAAAATTTCAGAACGAGAAGTATAAATCGATTCATATCAAATTATGGTATTCTTTTGATTTTAATTTAAATATTTCGAATCTATGATTCTCCTTTCTCAAGCATTTAGTTCTTTTCCCCCAATGTTGATTGCTTTTGCCATTTGTGAAGTCGGGAAGGACTTTTTTAGGCTTGTAAACAGCAATGAAAAGAGAAACTCAAAGCACATGTGATAGTTTCTCTCCCTTTCTCCGGTAGAGCACCTGAGATTCTGTGTAGCGTCCCCTATTGAATTTATCCTCATTTTGGCCTCACTGTGAAATTCTTCTTTGCTACTAGCGAAGGGATAGAATTAAAGAGGGTGGAATTTATATCACCTGGCTGAGGTAACAGAAGAGAGATTGTTTTCATTGTAACTTCCTACTGAAACGAAATACAGCTTTATAATGCATCTTTAGGTTCATTGAACGGAAACTTTGCCACTGAAGTGAAAACACTATAGCATT
>JAGDQP010051863.1:0-13919 GCA_022664845.1 Lepisma saccharinum | reverse complement strand
TTTTCATATTCACAACAACAATCAAGCGAATTCAACAATGAAGAAAAACGAAAATAAAAAATCGGCATTGATCAAACTCTTGAAGTTGTTATGAATTTCCATCTCTGAAAGTTTGAACTCTCTAGGATTGAATTTGTAGGAGCAGCATTGAAATTTCATGCAACGATCAAAATACATTAGACATATACGGAGATAGTGCTGCCACCTTTTGTTGGAGATCGCTGCTTTACATTAACCTTAAAATCCGTCTTTAAGAATTGCCGTAGATGCCGTAAGAATTACAACATGCTTGTCAATCAAGAATCCTTTCAATGCAAAAGCTTTACGATCGTTACATAGATGCAACGACACCGTCAATGGAATTATATTATATCAAAATCTAAATTAAATATTTCATGTGTACCGTTTCTACAACCCACATAAATACATACATACATTGTTATACATATATATTAGAGAATTACAGGACATGTTAAAACAGGACGGAACACCTACGCCAATAATCCTCTAAACGAAGTAACACAGCTACAGCAAAATCACACTATTTTTTTTTTTTTATTATTCTTTTATGAGTACCAAATACATACAATCTATCAACTACAATTAATGAGTGACAAATAAACTATGATTACTACACAATTACATAAACACATGTGTACTATCTTTCGTTTTAATTACTTGGTCCTAGAGATGCAAGGCTCGGAAAAGAAACAGGCTTTTTTTGAAAAAGGGGTTTTTTTTTTTTTTTTTTTTTTAATTTCTACTTAAATGGATATATAATAATTTGTTTTATCTCTCTTTTCCACAAAAAGACATTTAATTACTCGTCTCTGGAGAAATAAAGTGAAAAGATTTTGAGAGTCGAAATATTGATATTAATTGCTAGTATATTATTAGTAACCAACACACACACACACTTGAGAGAATGTAATAATTTACACAAATAAGAACCATATCTTGTAACAGTGTATCGATGTCTCAAGTCATGTATCAATATTTCTTTTTGTGCTTCCCAATAATTTGGATCCAATTTGTTGTCTACAAGTTGAATATGAATACTTTCTTTTCCTCCTTCGGGTCTTCTTGAATATTTTAAAAAGAAATATGGGTACTGTTCTAAATTCACTTTATTCAGCGCAACTGAAGCATATACCAAATACTGGAATTTGAATTCATTTAAGGGCTTTAGGCAACATTGGCTCAGGCCGATGAATGATGATGAGAGAATTGGTGGAATGAAGAAAGTGGGAGGAAACTGGAGAAACCCAAAGAACACGGTGTTTGTCCACCACAAAGCCCAGATGGCATGAGCCGAGACAACCAAGGACCCATGCACCAGAGGTGAGCTCTCTGCCCCCACGGCCCTATAATGATTATATTACAATAAATCATTATTATTATCCATAGATCAACTACAATAATGCATTCATTTGATAAATTCATGGTGCGCTGACGAAAATACGTTCGTTATCCCATTTGAAAATCTCGAAAGCTTCGTTTTAAACAATTAATTTAAACTATGAACCAGTAACGCTCTCTCTCCCTCTCTTAAATATTGTCAGCATTAATACATTCTTTGCAAAACATCAAGACCATAGGCTTCATATTTATGAAATTGGAAAGGTTTTCATCATAAATTTGAACCTAATAGGATAAGCGGCGTCAGATTTAGTTTCTTTGAGTTCCGTAAATAAACGTGTCATACATTTTTTTTTTTTTTTTATGTAAATGTTTCTTGGTACTGTTATTACCTTTTTCACAAATAAAATTGTGTATGGTAAATGTTGAAATTAACACAGAAAAAGTGACAGCCGCCTTAACCAGAACCCGGACCTCCCAGTTGCAGATTAGGTATACTGTCCAATACAGCACCACGACACGGCATACTCTGCGTACATAGAATGGTCCTCTAGGCTCGACTCTCTCCCAATTCCTCATTGTTAGTTACGAAACCCAATAACATATACATACACAGAGAATTCTCTGTGCCGTGGTGGTGTAATGGACAACATACGCAACAGGCAACCAGAAGATCCGGGTTCGAGTGCCGATCACGGCATCCATAATTTTTTTTTGTGTTAATCTGAACGTTTCTTGACATTGTCACTTGTAAAACCGGCGACCGAAGGTCAAAGGACGTCTGCTACAGTAAAGACTTTATTATTTCTATTACTTTTAACGAGAAACAGTATTGTAAAATTCTGGATGTCGAGCAATGCTAGGTTCCTAATGTCAGGTATATGACACTCAACACCTGTGGCAACTGGCATGAAATCGAATGATTTTCCTAGTGTAACGCAGACCTGCCCGAAACCGGACCCGAATGACTAGGGGGCCGGTCTTGACCGAAATGACCAGACTGACTTAACTCGGCGACCCGATCATAGAATCTTAACCCGGAGTCCCTATCTTGATCCGGTAACGCGTCTTGTTCCTGTGGTTTGAATCAAATAATATGCAATTTGTAAGATTCCTTGAAAACTGAGCTTATGAACAGGAACTTCATTTTTTAGAGTTTTAAAAGATTTTAATACTTCAAACACCAAATTCTTTCTTAATAGCCTTTCCGAGGGTTAGGGTTATTTGCACACCTCCGGCAGATTTTTTTTTTTTTTATGTTCAAACACAATAGTGTATAAAAATTAAAGAATTAAATCAAAGACCCAGTCCAAAACTTTCACCCTTTTCAGCTCTGGTGTAATTAAGAATATCAGTGTAACCTCCACAGAAGACTGCCAATCCTGTATTCGATCCCTGGACCTCCCAATGGGAGGGAATAACGTCTAAGGCTCAGACCGGGATAGAGGAGGGGAAAGGATTCGAGAATGTGTTGGCCAGGGCCTACGTTGTAGGTGCCATTCCGACATTTACCTGATGTGACTGAGAAAAAAACCTGGAAAACCTTAGTCATGATGGTCGGTAGCTGGGATCTAACCCACGGCCTCCCGAATGCTATGCCAACGCTCTACCACTGAGCTAAAGCGGCTCCGTAATTTTACCTGACATTGAGACATATTGCATACTGGCTGTAAACTAAAGTACATCATGTGAAATCATGCCACAGTAACGTTTACTGAAATCAGTCACGCAAATTTTCAGAAGGACTGCAGTCAGTATTCTTTTTTTATTGCGTTATATTTGTATCTATGATTCCAGTTAGAAAAATAACATCACCAAAAGATAATTTTTGTCACTTATTAAACGATTTTTGAGCTAAAGAAAGCGAAGTTAGTTTGCCTGCTTCTAATCATAAATTAAATCTTGCTTGAATAACTAAAAATAAAATTTGTTTTCAAGAACATCTGAAGCCCTTCATTACCTTTCTCGAGAGTTGATAAGAAATCTTTATTCCGCCGAAGTTCCTGCATAAACTCTTCATTTTGAAGAAAGAGAGCAATCCGTTCGTCTTCTAAGTAGCGAGTGAGGTCAGGGTCACCAACTTCGCCTAAAGCACCACGGCACTGTTGATTCTCAGCGTACTTTTGCTGTAGCATTTGATGGCTCAGGATAAAAGTCTGCAAAAAATAATCATCGATTTCAGAAACACAACACCACTTAAAACAAATATCATATCGAAAGTCCAAATCATGCTGTCTACTAATTTTGTGTCTTGAAATTCCCTGAGGTTTCCAGGTTTTCCATGCTACTTTTTTCTTTAAAATTCCTAAAGTTCTTAGTATAGTGAACCATGTAAATAATACGCAATAATATTTTTTTTTTAATCCCACCACCACCCAGTCTAAGCATCTTGAACATTATTGGTAATCTCTTTAAAGCAGAGGATTTTAACACACTGAAAACAATCCGGTCAGCAGTGGGAATCGAACCCATGACCTCCGCCTTGACGGGGCAGTGCTCTTACCAACTGTGGACAGATCTACCTCATAAATTTCTCTGAGTTTCCTTCATAAATTATAGATTTCCGCGAGTTTTCCAGATTTATAAAATTCCCTGAGTATTCCAGGTTTTCCAGGGTGCTAGACACCCTGGCAAATACGTAATGCATCGTGAACGAAATTCATCCAAATTAGGGATGGCGAAAAGCCAAATAAAACATTTATCCGGACACCGGAGAGTTATTTATTCGAATTAAGCATATCCTGATAACACAGACAAAATCGGACGACGACAAACAATAGAACCCGAGTAACAATATCCGTCATCCCGATTGAAAACTGCAAGTAAAAAAAAAATCTGCTTCTTAAGTGTATTAGCAGTTTCTTCATAACGTACTGGAAAATTTGTTCCTTTACCTAGAACACTTATTCTGAGGTTGCCACAACTAAAAATCAAGCAACATACCCCACAAAACGTACACCAGCTAACAATTGAACCAAAGTATACATTTTGTCTATACTCTATCTTGTATTTTTCGTCCGCTGCGATTCAGAAAAGGTTGCATACTTATAACTCCATTTACGAAAGTGAAACGAGTAGGCTTATAGCAAAGTCCTGAATTTTGAATTTTATTTATGGCCTTTAGGCATCTAAGGATCAGGCCGGGATAGGGGAGGGGAAAGGATTGGGAAAGGTGTCGCCAGGCTCTATGTTGAAGGTGCATTTGACTGGGGTGATGAGGAAAAAAAAACCTGGAAAAACCTCAGTCAGGATGGTCGACCGCTGGGATCGAACCCACGACCTCCCGAATACTAAAGTCCTGAAATACAATTTCTGGGGATAAACTTAACTACAATGTGGTGAGGTTTCTATCATATTAACTCACTCTAATAGGATATTGTATTAACTAATCCCAAAAAAGATTCATCATGTACTTTTGTTTTACTGTATCGACACAGCCAGGCATGTCTTCTTAATTGAGTGGCTTAGTGGAAAAACGTCATATCTCAACCTGTCGTCAAAATGAGTTTTTTTCTTAGCAATGCACCTCGGTCATCTATAAACATGCTGTGAAATTATTAGTGAATTTGAAAAAGTCATTTTGCCGCAATCTTCATTCATATTTTTCTAAATTTCACCTTGTAGCATTGAGTCTCGTGAAAACACGGCTAAATATTTCAAAACTACTTTGAGTTGGGTTATGCCATTTTTATTTTTAGCGACTCAATTCATCCAATGTCCTTCGAAATCCTCAGAATTTGTTAACATTTGTTCTTGGTGCTGTTACTGAATCCCATTAGCGTAAGGCAATTTCATCAACTTTATTTTGTTTGGGTCATTTTAGTAAATATGACTTAGGTCATCCCGATAAGAGTGTAATGCCTTTTCATTAAAAAAAAAAAAAAAACTAAAGATGGCAACTATGCGAATCAGTTTGTTTAACAAGCACCAAATACAGCCCAATTTCGGCCATTTTGCACTGGATATATTTAACAACCATAACAAGAAGAAATCGGTTGGGCCTCATTCAAGGTACCACCCAGCATTTGCTTCGTGTGACCGAGAGAAAACCACAAAAAACCTCAATTAGAATGGCCGACACTGGAAATGGAACCCGCGTCTTCCCGTTTACAAGTCGAGCACTCTACCGACTGCCCAGACTGCACAATCTTACATACAGTGTGTACGCAAAATAATGGTGCCAACTTCGAGAGGCCCTTATTCACATCAAAATAACGAAAAGTTCTTTGAAAGAAATTTCGGAACATTTTGCGCCGTCATTTCTAGGACGCACTGTATAATTCAAGCGCTAGTGCTAAACGCTCACAATGTCTACTTACAGGGGGAACAGATAGATTTATTGAAAATTCTCGTAGTCGACCGTCACGGCAGGGCATTTATAGCCGACTTAAGTCCAAAAATATTTAACTAAGTACAAAAACGTGTACAACTGGCTGAACACAAATCTACATGAGACTGGAATTTTTATTTCCCGCTCTCATGAACAGAAACATCTTTCGAAGTGCAAAATACGTAAACGACGTTACCTTTTTCTGTGTGGTCCATTGTGATGGAGAGATTCGAAGGAAGTCCTCAGGTAATGGACCAAGTAAAGGAGGATTCCAACCATGAACTGTTCTTAGAGGAACATCAGCCTTTTGATTGACAGGAGAAGTTTTGGTTTCAGATTCCTTGCTAAAAAGGGAAAAAGAGAAACATTTATATCTAAACGAATATATGCACACAATATATTAAAGATCTTGCTCGAAAATTCCGTAACACTCAACAAAGCAGTGGGTAAATAATAAAAGATGTTGGTGAGAAATAATAATAATTAGAACACTTTTGTACATCTCACAACTGTGTTTTGTAACAATCAGAGTAGGTCCTAAATACAGCGGAAGTCATCTGCAGCGTAAGATCAACATAAAATCGGAAACACAAGAAAAACGAAAGCAATTAAACTCCATGTTTACCTAAACTTATTGATATACAACTATTTACAACTGAAACGATTGCCCAAGCTTTTCTGGCATCGCGTAATATACAATAATTACTGTTCGGTGATCAGCTACGTGAAGAATTACTAAAAGCTCAGCGTATCGAAAACAGATGCAATAATTATATATATACACTCAAGTGTTCATACTTCATGGCATACCCACCTCCTAAAACCATGTGAGTCTTTCCTTGGTCGGATAAGAACAGCTACATGCCGTGCATCCATACTACTAGATTATAAACTACAGACCTAATTTTATTGTTGATGCGAGAGTCACTGCCTGATTGGTTCGTTCAATAGTATCTCTCTCTCACATGAGCGTCATGAAAAATGTATCTGGGAAACACGATACACGTTGTCCTGAGGTCGGTGGAATGCTCCTCCTGTAACCATTTCCTGGCAACACTATGCTTATGACAGGACGCTTTGCCTTGTTGAAAAAAAAAAATCGTGACTAAAGGGAAACACAGATGACACGAACGGGTGCAGATGCTCTGCAAGGACTAAGGCAAACTGGAAGTCTGGTTACTGACCGCTCTAGCAGAAAAAGGGCTCCCAAGCTGTCTCAACGAAACATCTCAGACGATCACACAGCCACCGTCAGCCTGAAGTTAGTTTGTTGTTGGTTCGAAAGATTCACGCGGTTTGCGCCATAACCGGCGTCAGCCCGAAAGAACTGGAAGCGAGATTCATTTGAACACACTGCCCATCACCAGTCGTCTGGTGATGGGATCGGTGACGATATACAGTGGCGGATAAAAGTATTGGAACACAGCGATTTTTGTCTTAAATATGACTGCAATTGTGTTTGTATATATTAAATTTAACAAAATATAAATTGTAACACAAAATTTATTTCATTTAAATGATAATTTTATCTGGACAATGAAACCTGAAGATAATTTATCCAGATTTATAAAGGAAAACATCATTTTATAACCCGACAAAAGGATTGGAATACCGCCAACTCAGGTCATTTAAAATCTTGTAAGAGGCCTTTTCCTTCACACAACGCTTCAAAATTTCTTTGGCATTGAATAAACTCATTTCTTAATCAATCCTGAACCTATTTATCCAAGTTTTCCTTATGGATCCCCTTCAGTTCTATTCTGGTTCTGACTTAACATTATCTAACTCTGTTTTCCGGTTCACTCCATCTATCCTTAACGGAATTTAAATGCAGTTAGGGGCTTCAAAGTGTGAGGTGTGTTCCATACAATCCACTGTGGAACAATTTCTTCACTCTGCTTCTTGTTGGAAATCGAAATCATGTTTCCTAAGATCAATTTCTCAGCATTTTCTTTAAAATCTTCCTGCAAAACGCATTTAAAACCAATTTTACTCGTTGTGTATTCTATAAATACAATTTGGATACACCATTAGAGATTATACAACCTCACACCACTGCACCTGCTTCTCCATATCTGAAAATGCTTACCATGTTTTGAAAGCCCCATTCTGTGTTGCGCCTTCTCCATACTAAAATTCGGCGATAATCATGGTATATGTTCAACTTGCTCTTATTTCACCATGGAACTTTGTCTCACCATGCTTTTTCTGTACAAATACACTTGCAAACTCTCTTTTCTGATATGCTTTATTTGGAAAGCTGGCGTTATACCTGGCCTTGCTGTCACTCACAGAATGAGATCCTTGAAACACAGTAGGCAGAGTAAAACATGGAGGACTAAGTGCAATGGCATGAGATTCTACAGTCTCTGATTGGTGTCTGGAACTTGTATTTATAGAAGAAACAATGGATACGTTCGGATTTAAATGCATTTTGCACAAAAATCTTAAAAGAAAATGCTGAGAAATTGATCTTAGGAAACACGATTTCGATTTCCAACAAGACAATGACACGACGCAGAGTGCAGAAACTGTTTCACAGTGGATTGTATAGAAAACATCTCACACTTTGAAGCCCTTAAGAGTTCTCATTTAAATTTCATTGAGAACAGAAGGAATGAACCCGAAAACAGATAACGTAAAGTCAGAACCAGAAAAGAACTAAAGGAGATCCATACGAAAAAAAATGGGATAAAAAGGTTCAGGATTGATTAAGAAATAAGTTTATTCAATGCCAAAGAAATTTTGAAGAGTTGCGTGGAGAAAAAGGTCACTTAAAAGATTTTAAATTACCTGATTGACGGTGTTGCAATCCTTTGTCCGGTTATAAAATTACGTTTTTCTTTATAAATTTGTATAAATTACCTTTAGGTTTTACTTTCCAGCTGAAATCATTATTATTTAAATGAAATAAATTTGTGTTACAATTAATGTTTCGTTAAATTAAATATATAAACAACTGAAGTAACATTTAAGGCAAATATGGTTTTGTTCCAATACTTTTGTCTGTCATTGTATGTAAGTTAAGCGCATTAAAAGTCCTTTCAGCTGGAAATAACCATCTCTTGTCATCAGTCAACATTTTCTTTCTTCTATCGTGACTATACCTTCAGGCAAAGCGCTGCTACCATTTTTACTTCCGCGTCAAGACTCCGTACACCTGTCTGTATATCTGTATAATGTTATTTTTTTTTTCAACCATATTTACGTGTTCCCGCTTTAAGCTTCCTTTGTTCCGACCACGTGGATGCTATATCATTTCCTTATCCTTTGTCTGGACGATATGTTTCCCTATCATACTTTCCTGGGTATTCCTTGACGTTACTTACCCTATTAATCTTTACCACTGTTATTACTTTCTCTTACATCGTGTTATCCCCTATTATTATTATTATCATTATTCTGGTTTCCTCTCCATCCCTTCATCACAAACATTTTTCCTTCTGCAGATACAGGCTGAAAATTTCACTTCTTTCCATATAACTACAATACCTAATCAAAGTCCTCTTTTTCTCACCATTTTTATCATACACCAAACCTTAATCGAAGTTTTCTGTCTCTCTCTATATCTGATCTAAACTCTCGCCTTTGTCTTCCTTCATCCGCCATTTCTTCTCCTACTCGGACTGACCCGTTCATTTCACACAGTGTTTTCCCGAACCTACCTCTCTCCACTCTTGTCGAAACAATCAAACCTCTCCTCGTCAAAAATTCAATAACAATATCACAACTGAACCCGCAACCATAGCCCACCCCAAGAAACTTAAACGCCCCCAGACAGTTCTCAACCCTTCTTTCGCGCACTTACACCCAAAAAAGCAGCAAGTCCTTTCTTACGGCCCTTCCTTTTCTCCTTGCATTCACACTGAACAAGCTAACCAGCACAATGAAGTTCCCACCTTCACTTGCAACCTCAGGTGGCGCACTACCACCGGTCAATTCAACCTGATACCTGTAACACCAAAATATATGCTAGCTTTCACAATAACTCACTCACCAGTTAAGACACGCCTCTCTCATCCCAAACATCCTGTTGAACTGTAATTTCCTTCATATACAAACAGAACTGCTAACCCTAACTTCACTGAAACGTTTACATTCGACCATTATCATCAGCCCGGTTGACTAGCGATTCACCACGGTAGTCATAAATTATTCTTACTACCAATCCAAAAACAAATTTCTGATCTCACCTTTGACCGCTCCTACCCAATCATTTCTCAATAAATTCCGCAAGTATCTTCAAGGGCAAGGATCCAATGAAGGGCTGTCACAATCTCTACATTATATCCCAACAATTCCAAGATTCCTAAATTCTGTCTACTCCACAAAATCCTTAAGCCCAGCATACTCATTGTTGCCAGTATTGGCTCTACTACCGACCGAATTTCCGCCTTACTTGACCACCATCTTTTACAGTTCACCCTGGCTCTCTCTTCCTATATCAAAGATACTAACCACTTCATCTCCATAACACATTCTATCTCTGACCCCCTCCCACCAGACACCATAACCTCGGAAGGGCCGAAAGGTTAGAGCGCTCGCTTTCTTTGCGCGTGGTCACGGGTTCAAATCCCACTGGGGTCCATTGAACGTAGTGGTTTGGAGCCCACTTTACCAGAAACTGTTAGGTCCCGTCCTTAGAAGCTAACCAGTTCGTTAAGCACGTTAGTAAAAATTCATACACCGGGCACCATCATGGTTTCACTTGACGTACACGAATATTCACCACACCCATAGTCTCGCTGCCCTTGAACATTTTAACGATGCACGCCGCAATCTTCATAAGCTTAGCACACCATTTCTGTTCCAGTGGTCTCACTTCGTCCCCCTCATAATGAAAACCAAAATTATATGCAAATTAAGGGCACAGCACCCATGAGCACCTGACCCGTATGGTCCTTCCTATGCCAACCTTTCCATCAGAGCCTAGAAAACATCTGATGAAACCTTTGTATCTCGCTTCGATATATCGATGACGTTTTCTTAATCTGGACTCGTGAACAAGACTTTGGAAACATTCCTTCATCTTAATTGCATTCCTTTCCCACCAAATTCACCTGCTTTTTCTCCAGAAAACAGATCTTTCCCAGATATAGAAGTCTGGATCAAGAACGATTGACTTGAGACAAGCGTCAACATCAAATCTACCAAACAGTATCAACCAAACAACTGCCATCTCATAAGCTCTTACTGTTCAGCATCTCCAGTCCTGTTCTGAGCACCTACTTTAATACCCTCTCCTCAGGTCTTATAAACCGCGGATAGCCCAATCACTTTCTCTGCGAACAACTGCGATTCCACAACTCGCTCAATTTATTTCTGCGATTTTTAAAATTAGCGTGTTGATTTGTACTGCAGGCAGCTGTTTTCTTACGGTGATTCCAAAACTTGTTTTGTGCCGTGTTATAGATCTTGAATTTGTACGTAATATCTGAGAACTCACTAGTTTTGCTACATTATTTTTGCTATTTCTGAAAATTCACTGAGCGAGTTTTAGAAACATACTCATTAATTGGACCGTGACAAGAACCACAAAAACTCCAATCGGCCTTCCCGCGAAGTTTACTCCATTCCTCATCATCTCGCTCAGTACCCTCCTAGCCTTCAGGCACTAAAAATATCCTGAAACGAACGCATTCCATTCTGACTGCGTCATCAGATATCTTTTCCTCATGCCCCAAACAGCCTACCGCAGAACCCTGAATTTAAACACAGTCCTGATAAGAACTGGATCCTTGCAGCCTCTTCCCATCAAACCTGATAAAGGCAATAAATCCCGCTGCAGAATTTGTTCTATTTTTTATCTGATCATTCGCAAGACGTACTCTTTCCAACACATCGGGAGTTGCATTTCCTCCAGCCTTATGTACCTTCTACGGTTTAACTTATGTCTCAGTTTCTACGTTAGGGAAACCTAGATACCTCTACCATCCGCATCAACAATCATTGTTACTCCTCCAAATCACCACCACTTCCATCTCCTTACATCACAGCAAGTACTTCTGACGAAACTTCCCGTGTCATAGTCCAGAATATAACTGTCTCAATCCTACTTCACCTGCCATGGATAGGAGCAGACGTACACCTTATCTCCGCCAACAATGAACCTGGCCTTAATTGCATCTGCTTCCCAATTCTTCTTCATATCGGTTGTTTTCCTTATCCTTTCTCTTATTCTCTCCGTTTCTTTTCATTATAAATTTTCCTCATTTATATTTATTATTATCGTTCTCTGCGGTTTCTTTACTCTCGTTACTAATTCAGGAAGTTTTGTACCGACTCTCATTTACCTCTTTCCTAACCTTTCTGAGTTTTTTTTCGGTCACTTTAGTAATTTTCCTGCCTTCGTGACCTAGCCACTCTGCTACGTAGCTTTTAGTTGCCACTCTGCCCTAACCATGCCTTTGAAGAAACGTTGCTATTTTTTTTTCATTATTTTTTTTTTTTTTTTAAATTTGTGTGATCCCACCTGAATGTCCTGAAAAAGCAACCCTTTTCTCTACCTTAGTTTGATTATGTTATTGAGGATTCTTCCCGAAGACAGGTCTATGACTTGAAGGTCCTTGGGCAAGGAGAACCGATTGCCTTCCATCACATGAAGATGGCACCCTAAGGACAGGACCTACAGTTTTAAGCGAGCCCCGAACCACTTGTGTCTTCACCGGGAATCAAACCTAGGACCCCTTTATTACAAGGCAGCGAGTGTTACGGCTCACCCACCGGGGACATCCTATCTTATTTTACCATGGACTTTACCTATGAAAACTCCGCGGTGCACATTTTAATTTATTTCAAAGTGCACGTATTTGTAATCCAAATATTGCTTCACGCACTTTTCCGCAAAGGAAAATGTCTTTCTTTACCTACCTTGGTGTACCTTGACAAGAATCAGTTTCTTCAATTGTTGGTAGACTGGGCGAAGTGGAGACTAGAAGCGGTGGCTGCTGTTGCTTTTCACGCTGCTCTATCTCGTTTCGCAGCTTCTCATTTTCGTTGTCTGTGCTCATGGCCAGTAACTGGTCTATGGTCGCATCTACTGCTCCTTGATTAGCACGCAAAACAGCCTACAATTAACACACAAAATATAAGATTACCAAACGCAATTTGAAAAATAATAATTTTATATGTTGGCATAACGTTATATATTTGGGCGCGTATTTACGTAATATATCAGCTCCAGTAAGCTGTAAAAATTAGATAACTGAATGGGAGTACCTTCGTTTTCTTGAAAAAAAAATATATATATATATATATGTTTGACAGTTTATAAAGGCAGGAAGACCCTTGCTTAACTTTAAAGCCAGTATTCGATACCACAAGTTGCCTAAAATACGGTTAAACGCTGTTTAATAAATTTTTGAATCTGTCAAAATGTGGGCGAAATTTTCTGTTTTCCAAAATCAGCAGTCTGTTGAATTTTAAACAATAGCTGTTCCGTAAGTCTTGTATGGCCTAGAACGACCATGCAAGGTGACGTCACTCGTCCTACTGTAAGACTGAATAATCCACAATTTCCTCACGTTAGTTTAGGGGGGCGTTTATCCCCTTCAACCCCCACATTGGCCGATATAAAAAAATACATGTATCTTACTTTTCGTTCCTTTATCCACTGCACGAGTTGCACGCAAATCCGCAGTGTGAGTTGGTAGTTATGGCCTTGCTAAGAGGTGTCACATTGCTCTATGTTCGCAATTTAGGGGGCGTTTATCCCCTTCAACCCCCGCGTTGGCCGATATAATAAAATACGTATGTCTTACTTTTCGTTCCTTTATCGACTTCAGGAGTTTCAAGCAAACAGGGGTGTGACACTTGGGAAACCTTGCTTGTAAGTATAGTCAACACAAGAATGATTTACTTAAATGCTCTGTTTTAGGGAAGAAATGTCCATCGCTTAGAATACACGCAAGTCACTTTTGCTTAAGGACGATCCGATCCCATTCAGTACGACAGGTTGAAATGATAGTTTAAGAAAACATGGCTGTTATTCAGAATGCCCTGGAGGAATACCGGCATTTCAAATTCCTGTATTCACCTTGCATCGATTTACCCATGACAATCTGCAGGTATGGGTCACTTGCATACTTCTGCTCCCTTAAGTCATATACAGTAGCTCATCATTTAGTAAATTGTCCTTAGATTTTAATTAACTACAGTCTCGCTTTTACGTTCGCAATATATTCAAAGAGGCTTTCATCATTTGTATTTTTTCCCTCTCTCATACAAATTA
>JAGDQP010051861.1:598-11605 GCA_022664845.1 Lepisma saccharinum | reverse complement strand
TTCCAGTATCTCTTTTAGATAGAGGTCATAGATACAAACTATGAACTTAATTATAGCATTTGGAAACCTATGAATACGGTTAGCATTAATATTGCAAATCAATTAAGAGGGCACATAAAAATCATTGCAGATCTTTTAGGTATTTATTCTTGTGTGTGTTTAAACCTATCGTAGTGTATTGTGCCATCAAATATAGTAATTTCTGCAGTAAGTAATTACCCAAATACATTCTCTTTGTTTTCTTTTGTATTTTCAAAATTCGGAGTAAGAAAGAAGCGACCGATGATTTCGCCGTTTTGAGACGGTCATCACGAACAGTACAGAAAGTTGGCCTAATCTGGACTCCTCACCTTTATCTCTTTCTTTTCAGATTGTACACTACTTTCGTTTTACTTAAATTCATTTTAAGTCCTATTTTCAAACTCTCACTACTCAGCTCTTCCATTCTGGTCTGTACTTCTGCACTTGAAACAAGTAGCATTATATGATCAGCATATGGTGATGAAGGTATTCGCCATTAATTTTTATTTTTGTTTTATCCCAGTTTACATTTTGGAACTCTTCCTCTAGGATATATATATAGACAATGTGAGCTGTCCAATTAAGAATATATTCTAATAAACAAACAACCATTACTATTAATGTGAGCTGTTATACTTTTCAACTATTTTATTTTCTATTTACAAACAAAACCACTTTTCTCTAGACTATACTTAGGGCGTGTGATCAAAGTATACGCTGAATACGTTTTGTTTTAAAGAAATTAAATGTAACATTATCAAAAGTACGCAACAACTACAAATGTATCTGTTTGCCTTAGGAAAGACTGTAACATTTCCGTTGTGCAAGTTATGCTATATAAGGAAATTAATGTTCTATGGTTGATTTATGATCAGATTAGTATACAACACTCTCTTTTGTTGTTAATACATTATTGGATGTCTATGATTGATCAATGACCATTACCCATTGCTTCTGCAGCTCATTAATACAACAAATAACACGCCGCCACAAAGATTCCGTATTCAGGGAATAGGATTATTATAGTTTTGAAATCACTAGAATTAAGGTAAATGTTAGCATTAAAAAAATCTGGTTTTGAAATAGAACCTCGCAAACTGAGCTATTGGAAACAATAGTTAGCAGTTAATAAGTGCGAACATACTGGATATACCATTACGGGTTTCTCCTTTCTTTAAGATTTGAAACAGATCTTTCGTTGAGGAGTTAAATGGTTTAGACAATGCAATTGAAATTTATTCGAGACAAAATCGTAATCTATCTGTATTATCTATATGTAAGTGTTTCAGTGACTGGTTCTGGTTCCGGTGAAAGAAGTTAGTTTTATTTCCACTTGCATAAACTTGTATCTGTGAAACGCGTGCTACGCATTAATGATATACTTTGTTGTCCCACTAATTCGGAATCAATTTCGTGTGTTTTGTAGTCAATGTGCACGAATATTACAGATTACAGATGAAAGGTAATTAGTAAACATTAATTTCTTCAATCATTAATGTGTTAATCAGAAACGTTATCAAATTCATAATCCAGATAGCAGAAATGTTCTCATTAAATGTGGTTTTAGACTGGACGTTCGTTTGCGTACGGGCACATAAACTTGCGATGACAACTTTATTTTAATTCTATCTAGTTTTCCCCAGCAAAGATGTAGTAAATACAATTATTGACACTGTAGTCATAGTGCTAAGTCGGAATATTCTGCTCATTGCAATTGTTTGTTTCGTTTTGTCCATCAGCGTCAACGTTTAAAGAACTAAGGCCGTCTTTTCATCCACGCGCAGGCCGTGTGCTATGAGTAGCCAATAGAAATACTTAAAAGACTTGTTTCAATTGACTACTCAGCTAAATCGCAAGCAAAGCACGCGTCTAGCGTGTGCATGAAAAACCGGTCTAACAGGTTGTTTCACACGTGACGTCATTGAGGTTTCCAGGAACGTCAGCATTAGAGACTAGACCAAGATTTAAAAAAATGAACCCGAGCGTCAAAATGTCAGTCCAATATCTTGGTGTGCCCAGTAAGAAAGGAGGGTGGGTTAGGAAATGTGAAAATGTTAATTTCTCATTGTTAGGCCCGTTTGACACGACAACATTTATGTTACGATGAATTTTAGTGATACAGTGTGCCAGCGTAAAAAGCATAAATGTTATGAATTTTGCCCTATTGTAGCATTCTTGCTTTCACACTCTGGCATTACTGGTATCACTAAGATTCAACGTAGCATAAATGCTGTCGTGTAAACGGGTCTAAGCATCCAATATGTTAATGTGTCGAGATTGGAAATTAATATTTTGTAAATCCATCAAACTAACTGTTATTTGGTAGTAGTTTTCATATTCTTTTTTTATCTTCGCACACAAAGATAGTTTTGACGTTCTGATTCAGATTTTTTAAATGTTGGCCTATCTTTAAATTTCAACATCCTTGGATACTTCAGTGACGTCATTTGTGAGGTAACCTTTTAGTTCCATAAATGATCATCAACGTTACTTTCTTTTTCTTTTGGCTGCGCAGCGAAGTCAGTGAACTGGGTCGTATTCATCTTTTGCTATGTGTGTGCTTATCAAGTCCATCAACATGAATCATAACTATAACTGAAACTCGAAGTGTCACCGGAATAGGAATCAAAATAGTCACTGAAACTGTTACCAAAATGCCCACTTTACATAAACTCTTGATTCTCATTGGTAAGTACATCCACTATATACGTTCATATATTAATAGTTAAGTTTATACTGTAAACATATTGATAAATGAACAAGAATCAAACCAAACTCAAGTCTCCCTTCTCCAGTTCCAAGGAGATGAACAATCACCATCCAAAAACCTTTTAATCCGATTGCAAAGACGGAGTTCAGTCGTAGTCTGTTAGACCTAGGCTTAAACATCATTTTTCAAATTCGCCCGCTTAGCCTAAACGATGGTCTAACCTAGGTCTACGTCTTTGCAATTGGGCGTTTAAATTTCGTTGAGCACGACCACTGTCACTTCATAAAGTTTGCTGGCCATCGGTTGAGAAACCTCGGAGAAGTACCAAAATGTCAGATATAAACATCGAACTCTACCTAAATACTGGAGCGACTACTTAGTGTGGAAAGATAGACGCCAGAGCAAATATTTAAACTCGTTTCTCCACTTCCAGTCTAATCCAATGGAAAAAAAAAATCAATTCTAACTCAGTTTTATATGCTTCTTATCGCTGTGTGGCCCGTCTTTTATTTAAGTCTTAATTCTTGAGTTATTCATATAATAGTATACCGTACTCTGTATATAATAGAAAATACTGCAAATAATATTACGTTTTTTGCAAGAATTAATACATAAATTAAGAACGAGCCACACAGCGATATCAAGCTTAAAAAAAAAAACAGAACTGAAAATTTGGTCCATAATAGTTTAGGCTGGAAGTGGACAAACGAGATTAAGTGTCCCCCCCCCCCTGCTCCTTGGCTTCATATATTCATGATATTTTAAATGGCAGCAGTCAGTCCAGTATCGCTTTTTAATAGAAGTCATTGGATATGAAAGTATAATCTAAGACTTTATCGTGCAGAAGTTCTAAAAAACAACTTTAGCTGGGATAATATTGTACGAATTAAAAAATTTAACGTGGCTAAAACATTCAGGACATTTCTCTCTATCAACGAAGTATGTCTAGTTCCAACCGGTTTAATGATGTATAAATATAATTATGTTTAATAGTTGAGTCTGGTTATAACTAAAACGGTAAATAAGGTTAAGGTAGGGTATTTACACCCTTCATAATCATACAAAGTTTGAGGCAAATTGAGCTAACACTTTATACCAGTGTTTCTTTCAGAGACGTGACCGCGGGGTATTACACCCCAGACTGAGTCAAGCACCCCTCCAATTAAAACCAACAAATATTGTAACAACAAGGGCTCATTGATTGTTCTACTAGAATTACAACCTGAATGAAGCAAACAAAAAAAACTTGGAAATTTACAATTCCAAAATGTTAGAGTATTTCGCTCACAGTAAGTAAACATTTTTTCTTATACCTATTCAAGATTGAATTTCCGAAAGTGCAACATTATGGAGAGGTGATGAGTGATTATGCAGAAAAGAACATCAGTTTGCGGGATAATGAGCCGACATTATGCTATTTCGAAGGAGCAGGACTTTCTAAAATTGGACTGCCTGAGCCAAAGTTGCCTAAAGGCCTTAAAAATTCAATTCAAATTTAAAAATTGGAATAATGCAACAAACATGCACTTTACTCTGTATATATGTGTGTGTGGGTGGGTGTGGGGGGTGGGGAGAATATTATAATGGTACACTAAAACCTCGTTTATCCGAAACTTCTTTATCAAGAACTCCGGCTTATGCGGATTGACTTACGAAAGGAACGAAAGTAAATTTTAGTCAGTTTCAAAATACCTGTACATCATCTGCAAGTGAAAGCGTCTAATTAATTCTCCGCAGCACAAACATGCAGTGTTGTACTGTATTTGCTTTCAATTTATTAAAATACATTTTGTCTTTTGTGAAATAAATCATTTTGTTACTGTATTTGCAGGCGATTATAGCATGAAAAAAATCGTCAATCTAGTTTGTCAGGAATTTCGTTTACGCGAAACGGGTCCAGTCCTTTCCCTGTTTTTGACTATATTTATACACTCTGTGTGCGGAACATGTGTAAACTTCGATGAAAATCCATTTTATTTACAACTTCTTGCTCTTTCACATTGCTTACGATAGTATTTTTCTTGTCCATCTTCTCGTTGGATCGCCAAAATATGTGAAAGATGATCGTATAAAACGAAGTCAAGCATCACCTATGCTTGTGAAGTTTTACTTCCTCTGAAGTATGACGTCATAGATTTCTTCTTTAGCCCGGATTGGGTAGTGAGGATTAAGATAGTAAACACGACGGAAGTCGTCGTCACCTACGACGTAATACTGACAGACTCTGACGCTACCCACTGTAAATACAACGACGAAACCGAGATTTACTAACTCGGCTTCGTGGCCGAATGGTCAAGACGTTCGCTTCTTGAGTGAAAGGTCCCAGGTTCAAGCCAGTCTTGGGTCAACACTTTTTCTTTTGTTTTCTTTCGAAATATATTTCCATATGCTCGTATTTATTATTAATAATTGCTTTTCTGCATTTCTCGTACATTACCTTAAATTAGTGACCATGGGAAAGTGGAGGTTAGGTAAGGTTAGGTTCGGACATGTATCTTTACATTTTCCTCTCTCAAATTCCTAGCGCGAGACGCTCTTCGACTTCCTCCGTATTTACTGTTTTAATCGCCATGTCGGATTGGGTAACCTTTATTTTTGCTAAAAGAAAAAGTCCAAAATGCTCCTTGTTGATCAAGGACATAATGTGCTCCACTTGACGGGGTAGTTTGATAAAGAAAATTGGCAAGATGGCGGCGAACTAGAAGAAGGCTGCTGAAATATCCTGTGCATTTTTTACAATATTCCATAGTTTTTTTCGACCTTTCCTTACTCAGTAGTGTTATAAAGTGTTTCAGTGTTTTATTTAATAGTTTTACATCATGAAAATTCCAAATTAACATCATCAAATTCGACAGTGACAAGAGAGTTAAGAGTGACTGACAGCTATGGCGGACAGAAACCATAGCAACCAATGACCTTAAAAAATCAATTATTAAGACTGTTAGACTCCAAAACTGTATTATATTATAAATATTATTATAAAACAGCAATTAATAAAACGAAAGCGCAATGGATGGGCATAATTAGCCATTTCCGCGATAGATTACAAAATACGAATACGAGCTTGATAAAAGGAATTGGCCTAGAGTATATCACTCCAGCAACGCTAAAAGCATCACATGATAAAACTGGGTAAGTATTTAAAACATTATTTAATCATATACTAAGAAGCATGCGTGATTCCTCGTTCCTTTCTTGAGTTTTTGTTAGTCACTGCTAGCCCCGTCAGAGGGTTAGGTACTAAGGAAAATTTTGGACAAGGTATAATGGTCATTGATTGTTCCGTTTATCTTATTATCTTTATTCTATTAATCTTAAAATCCTGCGTCATTATGAGTTTTTCTCATAATCACATTTTTGGGTAAGATGATCATGCCGTGCGCTGGACATCACAACACTTTGGATATGTTAGTAGAACACATGTATGTTATCTTCTGTCTAGGGGTCACTCTAGACTGATATGGACATGATGGACCATGTGAGTATGAGCGTTTACAGTGCAAAAGATGCAGGAACTATAAAAGATGGGGTTTCAGAGATAGTGAAGGTTGTAAAAAGGTCGTAGTCAGGGTGGTCTGGAGGTAAGGTGTAGTGGTATAGAGTGCATAGTTGTGATAGAGGTGTGGGTACTATATTGTGTCGGGGAAGTGATTTGATAGAAGCTGTCGTAAGCATAGTTTCATACAAAATCGGGTGATTTTCGTCCAATCATCGTCGGATGTAGTTTTATCTTAGTTTTTCCACGTGCTGTACGTGTGGGAAAGGTATCTATCTGTTCTAGCTGTTGGATTTGGGAGTTTGATTCTGAAAGCTATCCGGAGGGCATGCCTTTTAAGAGTTTAGAGTCTTGTGTAGAGAAACCATGCTGCTTCTATGCATGCCGTGAAACCACATGTATGAACTCGTAATGTTATGAAGGTAATGTGGGGTAGGTTTGGTTTAAAAGGTGTAGATTTGGTGGTGGGTATGAATTTTCCTGAAGCTGTTTGAAGGGGGTGGTGAGTTGATCTAGACAATTAGTGAGTTCTGTTTATGTGGTACGAGACGGTATATATTCAATATATTGGTCGATATAGGTTCTGTATACTTTTCAGTTAGCTTTATCGAAACGTAGTGTAGTGCATGGAGGTGAAGCAGTGATATGGTTTGGTGGTTTGCGCCTTGAATGGTTAGTTTGATTGGTGCATGATCGCTACCGATGAGATTAAGAACTTCAACGGTGAATCGGATTGTGAAGTTAGGTGAGTGAACTACATCAGGGGGTTGTGTTGGAATCAGGTCTCGTAGGTTTTGGTATTTGGACAATGACTATTGTGTTTTGGGTGAGTATGAATTGTTGGAAGGTATTTTTTTCTTGTTGTGGTCTACTATGTGTATTGATATCCGTCTTGATTAGATACGTTCTGAAGTTGTTGGACATATACTGGAAGAACGAATAGGTAATGGTATGCCCTGGCTGGGTGTATATTAGGGCAATTGTGTTGTTAAGGCTTTTATAGTAAAGTGTTGTAATGAGGTGTTCTGGAGCATATGGTATTTGTGGAGAGATGTTCACGATATGGTATAGTCGGGGGAAAACCTACGGCTACTCCGCCATTTGCACGTTGGATAGGTAGTGTATTTTCTCGGCGTAGAAAAGTAAAGCGATAGGATTCGCAAGGTTGTGTTTGCTTTAAATGAGTTTCGTTTAACAAGAAGGTGTTGACTTTTTTCTCAAGGAATAATTGTTCGAATATTAATTTATGCTGTTGTATAGATCGGATATTTATATATAATAAGACAAAAGCCATGAAATATGTAGACCTATATGTCAGATGTCGATGTATTGGTTTAAACTTCTATTTCATAGGTTATGGAATGAAAATGATCATATGGTCCTCAGTAAGTTTCTGTGAATTGCACTTGAAGGATCGTTCTGGCAGCATGCTGGGTTTGATAAAGGATATGTTGACACTGGAAAGGATGGATGTTCTGTAATGCTAAAGTGATGAAAGCTAGCAATTGTTCAACTGTAATGTTGTGCCTTGGCGTAGTTTGGTTGAAGTGATTGGTTCGATTACTTGGGTGTTGACTTCATGGGTACAGATTGGTACAACTAATTCTCGTTTGCAAGTACATGCTTTACATTTGTAACTAAAAGTAGGATGTTGCTCATTACAGGTGGTGCTTGTTCATTTGGACATGTTTTGGTAATATGTGGGCCAGAACAGAAAGCGCATTTCGGTTGGTGTGTCCATCTATGTGTTGCATGGGAATTGTACTATTTTTCTCGCAACGTACTGGAAGTGAAGGTGGCGAGTGTGATGGTTCTACGCGGTACCTGCATTTGTATATGTGAGCGCCTTTTGTCGGCAATGAGTTATGGTTTCTTGAGAATTTGTAAGAACTCGTACTACGTAAGTTGGGCCTGCGTTGCACAAAATACGGAGATATTTGGTGACAATATGTCCTTCTTCTCTGAGTTCTTCGATTTCTTCAGCAGGTATGGTAGGTAAAACATCAATAACTACTAAAAGTTTAGATGGTCGTCTTTGGTGGTGGCTGCTTGGCGCGATGATTGGTGAGTCTTGTCATTTTGGCTGTTTTATAAAAAATCTGAAAACTGTGTTTATTGCGAATTATCTTTGCTAGTTCAACGTCTGTGGGCTTAACAATGAAAGCGTTTTTAGCTAGTCTTAGTTCTGTGAAAGCTGTGCGGTTAATACACTTACCGGTAAGAAACTGATGTAGCAGAAGTTTCGTATTCTCGTATTTGCTGTCACAGTTTCTGAGAAGTTTCTTTACTTTTGTCTGTAGTATGTATTGTCCGGATGTTCGTGACGTGGTGCGTGAAAGTTCCGTATGTTGTCCGATGATCTGTGCCTGTGCCATGAAAAGCCTTATCGTCGTAATGGTCAAAATCCGTCCGATAGGGTCAACTGCTCGTAAATACACTGAGGTGTTAGAAAATGTAGTAAACAAGTAGTGATGAACAACAATGAGATCAGTTTGTGTGCAATGACTGCAATCTCAAGCTAACTCCACCTTCCAACACTGAAGAATGCCGTCAATCCTAATAGATTCGTACACTTATTTGTCTCGCTTGTGCGTATTACTACACGAAGCCCTCGATAGCAAGCTAAGAAGACCGAGTTATGATAGGTAAGTTATATGTTCTCGATTCTTTGATTCATCTTTTATAGGACTAATTACATTACACAACTTAGTTGTTTACATATTTACAATTGAATCATTACTGAAAGTTCTTTCTAACATTCCTTTTGTACAAATTAATAAAGTTAAAACAATATCCCGATCTGGCGAAACATTAAAAAAACAAATAACAAACATCCGGTTTCATGTATCGTTATTCTGCTACAACTGTCTATGGCAGTGCCACCAATTGAGACAATTTTCAACAGTAATTATATTAAGTATACCAGAAGTCATGAAACTTCCGTAAAGTAGCATAAAACATCTTTTAATTGATTATTCGTTTCGTAAAACTCCTTCTAATAATTGTACACATTTCTTCCATCCTATTACAACCATTTTAACCCAACAATAATATAAATATTCATGTTTGTGCGAAAATAGGGACGGCGGCCATCCATCCTTTCCAGCGTCAAAATACCCTCTATCATATCCATCATGCTGCCAGAACGGTCCCTCAAGAGCAATTCACAGAAACTTACTGAGGACCATATGATCATTTTCATTCCACAACCTATGAAATAGAAGTCTAAACCAATACATCGACCTTTCACATATACATGTTTCATGGTTTTAGTCTTATTATTTAAAAATATCCGATCTATTCAACAGCATACATTAATATTCGAACAATTACCCCTTGAGGAAAAAGTCAATTTCTTGTTGAACGAAACTCATTCTCTCGCTTTACTTTTCTACGCCAAGGCAATACACTACCTGCCCCACGTGCAAATGACGGAGTAGCCATAGGTTTTATCCTCGACTATACCATATGTCAACATCTCCCGCAAATACCATTATGCTCCAGAACACCTCATTACAACACTTTACTATAAACACTTTAACATCACAATCGCCCCAATATACACCCGACCAGGCTACACCTAGTGTGAAAGGTGTAAAAGACTGTAAAATGACACCGCTCCCACTTGTATAGCTTAATTAGGACAGCTGCTATGAGAATTTGAAAATATATCGGTGGTGCGTTTTGGGGCATTTTTCAAAAAACTTCACTTTGCTTTAAACAGGCTGACAAGACGATACACTTAACGTTATGGTAACAAGGCACAGCGAGCGTTACAGTTTCAGTTCTAACATCTTCCTCAGACGAAACACTACTCAACACCAACAACTAAAAAGCTCCAGAAGGCCAAGAGATCCTTTCTACGTCTTCCACCAATCACGTCCTAGAACTCGTGTCCTTTCCAAAACTAAACAAATTTTAACCAATCGCACTCCTTCGCTCACAGGCCACACCTTTAGCTAACTACAGCGCTACAATAAACCTAGACAAGCAAACCACTTAAGGCAACTGAATCGAGGCGCAAAATATATGTTAGATAAATAAATGCGTAATAAATAAATAATTCGATAATAAATATAATATAAATAAATAAGCCCCTAAAAAATTAAATAAATAACAAAAAGGAAACTTAAAAACAGGAAAAAAGAAGAAATAAATAAGAAAAACAAAAAGGCAGAGAGGAGAACAGTCTATATTTTCTGGAATACTTTCTCCGCTCTTCTCTTTCTAGTATTTCTTGCCATTCTTTAATTACACTCAAATCATCATTCCAGTTCATCGCTTTATCTCCTGTTTCCCTAATTCTCCTCGCTTCTTTCCACTTGCGAGGAGAATTGGCCGATGACGTAGAAAGGATATTTTGACCTTCTGGTGCTTTTTTCTGAACTGTTAGTGTTGATTGTGTTTCATCTGAGCAAGATGTTGTTAGAACATTGAAACTGTAACGCTTGCTGTGTCTTGTTACAATAAAGTTAAGTATAATAGCCTTGTCAGCATGTTTTAAGTGAATCTATACCCTATATAGAGTCATCGTATCTGTGCTTGATACCAGGCTATCTCTTCAACGTCTTTGGTAGACAATATCAACTAGATATATCATACAAAACTATAGACATCATATAACTTCATAAATATTGTCATACATCCTTGACAAGTGCATCTTTATTCATACCATCTAGAAGATCAAAATTAAATGTTGAGAAGATATAAATGGTTCAAGCGGGAAAAACATAAAAAAAAAACCTTGAAACTGCGGGTGACAAGAATTTTGAGACGTATA
>JAGDQP010051860.1:0-13920 GCA_022664845.1 Lepisma saccharinum | reverse complement strand
TATTCTTATTTTCTTAAACACATAAAATACCAAATTAATAAAATCGGCTTACGCCAAGGCCACCTACGCTCACACGACAGGAGTGACTGCTTAGTGCCGAAAGATAGACGCCAGAACAAATATTTAAACTCAATTTTCCACTTCCAGTCTAATCCAATGTGGATCAAATTATCAGTTCTAACTCAATTTTATACGCTTCATATTGCTGTGCGGCCCGTTTATTGATCTAAATCTTAATTCCTGAGTTATTCGCATATTAGTATACCCAGCTCTGCATATAATAGAAAATATTGTGAAAAATATTTTCGTTTTTTTGCCAGAATGAAGACATAAAGAAACGGGCTGCACAGCTATATCAAGCGTAAAGACTGAGTTAAAACCGAAAAAAATGGTCCATATTGGTTTAGACTGGGAGTGGACAAACGAGATTAACTGTTTTCTCCGCCCCCTGACTTCATATAATCATGAAATTTTCAATGGCCGCAGTCAGTCCTGTATCGCATTTAGACAGAGGTCATTGAGATGTACTCACAGAGCATGAAATATTATCAATACATTTTAGAAACAGTTTCTTTTCTGAAAAATGTTAGAAAAACATTTTTTTAATTTTTTTTTCATGCTGGCAAGAATTTTAATGTCAGGGGATAGTTGGTTTATAAATATTTCAATATATATATATTTTTAATATTTTTTTAAAGTACTATATATAGTACACAATATATATTCCAGTATTGTTTCAAACTTTTGCTGCAACGTGCTTGAAACACACATGTTTTGCCAACATGTATAATGATACTTTTGATAAACCTATGCTTAACAACATTAGGCGATTTTGACGTTTACCAACACAGAATTTCGAGATTTATCCTACAAACACAATGAAAATAATATTAGTTCTCGGTATCTGGCAACGCTGTGAACAGTGATAACAGAAACATTGCAAAATAATTGTGACAGCATATCATTTCGGGTCTTCTAGATGCTTCTACATGTTTAAACGTACGGTAGTGCGTTGTGCCAACAAATATACTAATTTCTGTAGTAAGTATTGATGCGTATGTATTCTCTTTGTCTCGTTTTCTATTTACAAAGTTGTGAGTAGCAAAGAAACGGCCGATGATTTCGCCTTTGTAATGGTAAGTCTACATTAGGTCTTGTTGATCAACATGTTTGTATGCGTGAGGATTATCTAAAGACCGTCACAATCTTCAATAAATTAATTTGCTTAACAAGTAACGATGCGTATGTATTCTCCTTGTCTTCAAACTTCCTAACAAGAATGAAATTGTTTGTTTTGGTTTACTGCACAAAAATGTGCACTAACTTTGTACATTTTTTTGTGTGACGTTTATAAATTGTCACGGTCTTTAGATAATCCTCGCGCGCACAAACATGTTGATCAACAAGGCCTAATGTAGACTTACCTTAAGACAGTCCTCACCAACATGTACACGCATAGAAATTTGGACTAATCTACCTCACCATAACCTAACAAAATGAGGAATAATACTGCAGCGAGAAGGTACTGAAGAATCAGGATTAAAGGGGAGGGGACAGGTAGGTCAATTTTTGACGTAATCATATTAATGTCATCATTCGATTCAGAATAAAGAGACACTTCTTGTAGAATGTAGATCTATGAAATGGTTAAAGATGCAGAGCAGAGTTATTTGAATTCAAAGATTTGTTTTACTCTGTAAAAACCTCGGATTTCTAAATGAAATTTTCATTTTTCTGAATTTTGAAGCACATTGGCTTACTTGGTCCCCATTCCTGGTCCTTCAGTTGTTATAAAAGACTTATTTTGGGAAAGTAACTTTTAATGTTACCAAATATACTAAACTCCATAAAAAAAAGTTCATCATAAATAAAATTAGGGACGGAAAAATAAGGCAATGGAAAATTGGGCAATAGAAGAAAGAAGGTGGAAAATTAGGAGATATAAGAAATTATAGGAAGCAAACAAAAAGGGATTGTTGAAATGGCAGGGAATTACTAGACCATATTGTTACACGGTAAGTCAGTTGTTATATTTTCTCTTGATAAAGATAAAATTAATTTTATGGGCGGTAAAATATTCACTATGGCTTACGCCCATCCGGATAAGGGGAAGTTCCTTATATTTGTCACGTCATATCTGCTGTTGAGGCTAGTATCTTCTACTTTCTGTTGTTTCGCCTTCCATGCTTGCCTCGAATGCTAATTGTGCTACAGTATTTGGAAAATAATGAAGCAAGAATTACTTCCAAGCTTTTACTATACGCTTCGTGGCTTTTATTTAACTTCGTTCGTGATTGACTGGTTGTTAGTTGTTAAGGTGCAAATCTTGTACAGTAGAGTCTCGATAATGGACATTTCCGGTAGTATTTTTTATTACACTAAAAATGTCATCTGCTCAAGCAGACTGTGAAAAACACCTTTTTTTGTGTTCTATATATCAGGAGATATCAAGCCTAGTTTCCAAACAGTCCCATTCGTGCGCTAAATCGATATGACGTAAACAATCTGTAGACGGCTTACTAAAGGCAAGTTACTAGTTGTTTAGTTTGTATTGCTAAGAACCGATAGCATAAATAGATGAAAAGAAATAATGTAAGTGTAGTATAGTTCCTTTGTTTATGAACACGTCAACAAATTTTCCTAATTAAATATTGCCGAAAAATGCCCTGCCCAGGGAACAAATTGAAATTCGAGAAAGGGGGTGACTACGTGCAATGCGGAGGGGTGTAAATAGCATCAGCTGTGTACGCTACCGTCGCTCATATTCACTTCTACTGCATTTAGATTTAACTTCGAATCCTCCTTGAATCGTACTAATCACCTCAATAAACGAATTTTGAATCAAATTTAAAATGTGAAGATTCGTAATGGATTCAAGGTATCGTACTCGGCACTTTAACAAGTCTTAAGTCTTTACACGCATTACTTCATGAAGTTATTAATGTATACGATGGCATAACACGTTTCACTGAATTTTGAGCACCCAAATCAAATTATAAAGAAAGAAAGGACCAATATGAGATAATTGAAATATCCCAACTTACGATAAATTTAAAACTAATTGATGTAATGCGTCTTTTTTTTCCTCCCGCAGTGGCACTGTTCTCTATTAGCTTTGTGCTGAACTCTGTCATGGAGTTTGAACGGCGAGACGCTATCGTGAATAAGAAAGATTTATCCAATGAACTAAATCTAAAAGTAATACTGGAATGACTGCTGCCATGAATATATAAAGCCAGGGCGTGGAGAGGACACTTAATCTCCTTTGTCCACTTTCAGTCTAAACCAATATGAATCAAATGTTCGGTTCTAACTAAGTTTTTCAATGCTTGATATCGCCCGTTTTTTTAATTTATGTCTTAAGTCTTGCAGAAAGAGAGTAAATATTATTTGCAGTATTTTTATTATAAGCAGAGTACGGTACTATTACATGAATAACTCAGGAATTAAGACAAATAAAAAACGGGCCGCACCACGATAAGAAGCGTATAAAACTGAGTTAAAACTGAAAATTTTGCTCATATTGTATTAGACTGGAAGTAGACATACAAGTTTAAATAAAGAGTACAGGGGAAAAACAATCAAAGTAACATTTTGAAAGTTGTGAGAAAACACATTTTAAGGTATAAGCACTTGGGTTTATTTTATTTATTTTTATTTTTTTACCTTAAGGCACTTTGGTGTAGGCCGATAATGTGGTAGAGGGCAAAAATTAAATTGAAATTTAGGTGCTTACACTTTAAAATGTGTATTTTCTCAGAACTTTCAAAATGTGACTTTGTGTTTACTGTACTCTTCAAATAGGTATTTGCTCAGGTGTCTATCTTTCGACCATGGATTTAGATACGGGAGACTGTTCTATTTCTAGCGACTCCAAATTGAAGCCAGCACAAACCATGAGTACCTGGCAGGTGAAATTGATTAAAAAAACAACTGAACATCACGTTCCGTACAATACCATATTTAAAATATTCCAATCTTCCTCCTCTCATCCTTAGTTAGATCTTCCTCCATTCTTTTCTTCCTTCCACACGCCCAGGCATAGACCAACCAATAAGACACAAGAAAATCCAAATCATCCAGGGAAGAATAATCGAAGCCGGCGTCAAGTTGACCCAGCTTAATTTTATTGGGCCAGTCTATTCGTCTCCCGTATGTAAATCCATGTCTTTCAGCACTAATTACTGTAAGCAGTCACTCCAGTATCATTACGTAGAGCTCGATGTTTTGAACATAGGTTGAAGCTATTGGATTGAAGTTACTATTCCGTTTCGTAGGAGTATAAAAACAAACTTGTTTCTCGATAGGGATTTCGATCATCCTTCGGTGAAATAAAAAAGATTGAAAAAAATACGCGTTAACGATTTACGCCACATTGAGAGCACGTCAAATACGACATAAAATAGCGATAAGAAGCATTACAAGGTGAGACAATACCATGTCATTCATTTAAGAGATTTCGATTAATGAAAATAGGTAGGGTCTATTTGCTGTCTTCACTTGTTCAATTGTGTTGTGTCATAGTATATCTTAATTATTTCGTTAAGTGATGATGTGAATATTCTTTCTTTTTAATGTTTTTTGCCTTCGAAAGAAACGTATACAGTAAAACACATATATCTATTGCACTACTACAAATTGATTACGTCAAACCAATCAGAAGACGAGTTTCGTTGAATGATGTAGGAGGTGGAATTTCTAAGAATTTCATGCTACATTTCTACATAACGAGAAACCGTTGAACTGAAATTCCAAAAATATGATATATATTTTTTAATCTGATATACACAATCAAATTGTTAAATATATGACGGTAAAAACGGAAATGTCCATTCAAGTTAATGGGATCAAGGGTACCTCGTATTATAGACAACTCGAATTTTGTGGATATACTATACATACAATATACAGTAGGGGAAGTCAGTTTAATATGAGCAGTCCGAGAATATGAGCAGGACGAAGCTTACAACCCCATATCTTCCACGTGCATTGCGCAAGAGCGAAACAACGAAGTTGGTAGCCTTGTTTGGAGTTTCGTGGTTGACGAGAGTGGAGCCCAAGCTAGTGTGCTGCTATTGTTGTGTAATAAAGGAGAAGTTTAAAGGTACATATAATTTTAAAAAAATGTATATTTTTTGAGCTATAGTTAAATCAGGGTAATGGAAAATCAGCTACAACGAGGTATTCATTTGTTATATAAAATATATCACTTAATTTATAGTCAGTTCCGTCTAGGAACGCAACGCCAGACGCCAGTCGTTTGTTCACTTTTTTGTGATAAACATAGTTGCAAACTACAGTGCATTAAAAAAACACTAACAGTCGGTGAAATATGAGCTTTTCAATTCAGTTTAATATGAGCATGTACAAATTTACTGAAAATAATGAGAGAAATGAACATGAGGAGCTTTCATAAGTATTAACTAGAGCAGAAAATCTGTAATGACGTAATAATTTGTGGATGGCATTTAGTACCTCCCTCAAATTAATCAAAGACTATTACTTTCTAAAGTAAGCCCACATGCAGCAGATATAACTAAGCAATAATCCTTTCAGTATACGAATGTATAGGCCTATTTGACAATTTGTAAAGTAACTAACCTAACATTATCTAACCTAAAGTCAGTAATAGTTACAATATTTCGATTCATAGGCCTAATCAATACCAAATTATTTGGGAGAAATACTAAAAAGCAGCCTAATTTGTAATGACATGGATGATAAAGTCTGCAGCTGCACTCCTTTAGTTCATAATCAGCCTAACCTATTATGTTTGGTCACTTGTCGTCAATTTCCGGTTTAGGTTCTATTGCTAGACTCTTGACCATCCTACAATAATGGGTGTAACTGGGGGTCTAAGGGAGCCCGAGTCCTGCCTAGCCCAAGCCGAGCCTCCCCCAAACAAATCATAGGCCTAATAGTTAATAGCCTATTGTAAATGTTATATTTTACTGAAGTTTTAACTCAGGTAGGGCTAAATATGTACTGTTTGTTCTTTTGGTAATTTTTTGTTTTACGTGATTCACATTTGAAGTTTTTTTTAAGACCTGCGATGAAAAAAGTCTAAGCCACAATTTCAGTTTTGTCAAAAAATGGCCAAATGGCTCTCTCTTGGGGAAGAAAACTCTAATTGTCTGTCCATTTTTTGACAAAACTGAAATTGCGGCTTAGACATATTTTCGTCGCAGGTCTTCATTTGCATATTCACAGGAGTAATGTTCGAGTGTGTGTTTCACGAGCATGAGTGGCTTTCTATGCTAATTATTGTAATCTTTAATTGTATTACCTTTTATTTTGTACCCCTACTGTTGTTTATTCTTTTTCACTTGTACTGGGTGTTCAGATATTGATACAGAATAGTGCTCATATTAGCCTTGTACCATGGGAAATACCTTGTACCACTGCACACCTACCTTACTTTCCTCTTAATGACTCGGATACCAGAGTATGTACAACTCTGTATTTTCTAGCGTTGTTCAAAGTGTCTAACTTGTTTTACTTTTAGTCCCATTTTGAAATTATTGTAATACACCATTTTTGAGATAGAGTCGCATTTTCATTAACTATGCTCATATTCACCTGACTTACCCTACATATTATTATTATCAAACCAATTTATCAGTACCTTTCAGGAACCACCAGGTGCGAATTATCCATCGTTGTTCCAACAGACACTAATGTGACTAAATTCAAAGCGCACTGGGAGTAGATTGCTGTTACTTAGCAGTAGCAGTTGGAGGTTTCTAAAATATATTATTATTATTATTGTACAACTTTTATGACATTTTCTCTCCTTTATGCTTCTTTATTACTTGAAGTTCCGGATCATATACTGATTGTATCACACCTCATTACTCCGCGTTTACTCAGAACAGATTAGATTGTAAGTAATTATAACACATTTCTATCTTTTATGACTATGTATGCTGTAAATTTTACTGTAACGCCTTTAACAATGTTGATGAAGACAATTATGTAATATTTTTACACGCGTTGTATTGACCTACATGGTGCTCATAACACTAAATAAAACATTCATTATTATTATTATGCTGGCTCCAATTATACGGAACATCGGATTATCAAGACTCTACTGTAATTGAATTTTAACCCACTTCCAGACTACAGATATCTGAAGCTTTACACCTTAAATTCGATGACAATATGTAAACACTTTCCTTTGATGTTATCTTGTCAGCGCTGTCAACCTGGTATAAAACTATTTTTATTGTTGTTGTTTTTCAAATGATACTACGGCACTTCGTTGGATATTTGTATCCGTTAATGAGGAGTACCATAAGTCCAATTCGACGCCTGAGATTATATTTCTATGAAGATACGACAATATAATCCTCAGGCATCGAATTGAAACGCATGTTTAAATATTTCTATCGGCTACTCATAGAAATCGTTTGCATGAAAATCCGGCCTAATTTGTGAGGCACGTAACGCAGTTTTACACCCTGTGAATATTTTATCCCGTTAAAGTTCAAAATCTCGATTTGTTCCTTATTTCAAGACACATCCAATAATATAAGAGGTTTACGATTGTAAACCTACAGTATTTGTGACTAAAAAGGATAGGTAATGGAATATTATTATTAAATATATTTAAAAGAAAAACACGCTTGAATACACTAAATAGAGGGAAATAACATTAATTCGTAGCTTTCACACTTACGTGACTAAAATTAAAAGCGTTCATAGCAAGCATCATAAATAAAAAAGAAATAGACATTATTTTCTATTAGCGGCCCCAAACTTTAGTCACAGCAGTGTTAGTTGCTTTTATTTTGTCTCTTTTTTTAAGCACATAAAATATTTTTTTTTAATAGTTTATGTTTCAACTACGTACACAAGTATGGAAGGGCATGGGTAAAGGACATTGCCCGATTATCTAGAATTGAATTGAATTTATTTTAAGGCCTTTAGGTAACTATGGCTCAGGCCGTATGGATGATGATGGGATGAATTGATGGAATGAAGAAAGTAGGAGGAAACGGGAGTACCCCGAGAAAACCCACGCACACGGTGTTTGCCCGCCACAAAGCCCACATGCATGGGCAGGGATCGATCCGACGACCCCTAGCACCAGAGGTGTGCGCTCTACCAACTGAGCCACCGTGGCCCGCGAATTAGTTCAATTGGCAGTATTTCAATTGGTAGCACATTGACTTCGAATTGAAGGTTTTCCAGAGTTTTCTCTCAGTCACGTCAGGCAAATGCTAACATGGTACGCTCAAAATAGACCCTGGTTGACTCCTTCCCTATTTTCTTTATTATCATACTCATTATCTACTATCATACCAAATTTAGCATGAATCGGTAACACGTTTCCAATATCTGGCTCGTTACAATACAAACGATGAAGAGCATTAAATTTTGAAATGGTTAAAATATTGTAGGTAATCCCCTTTAATCACATGCCAAATTAGGCTGCAGTCTATTCAGTGGTTTCCACATCATGTAAGAATACGAATTAAGTAATTAAGGCACGTTGCCATGGGAACGGTAAATAAAGATGGACTAAAGTCGGAGAGAGGGAGAGAGAAAGAAAGAATATCGACGCAGCGTTGCCCACGAGACGAGACGAGACAAGATTTGAAGACTCTCGTGAAAATGGTTTCGAGACGAGACACCGGAAATGTCTCGAGGATATTAATAGTAGTCAGTTTCATCCGGGTTAAAGGTGGTTCTGATTATTTGGTAGGCAGTCATACTATTCAGATACGAGTACGACTGTGTATTTACCGGTACCGCACGTTGTGTGCTGCGAATGGAATAATCAGTGAGTATGGAAGTTTTCTTATACCTCTGTCTCCATCTTTTTAAAATATCAAAGAAATAAAACAATAAATGATTGTTTTATTCATTTAATTCGTATCAGAATTATTCATTTGTAAATGTAATTGACCAATTCCCTTTTTCCATAAAGTCTTTTATGGTTGTGTGCGCTTAGTATCCACCAGGATCTTTAGTCCTGACCTGTTGCTCGAATTGAGACTACTCAGAACGCAGGTGGTCTGCTATTGGCTACGTGCAGCCAAGTCACGTCCAGAACACTTTATGAAATTTCGAAAGTGATAAACAAATCCAATGCTGTACTATAAATTGGTTGCCTGATTTGCCCGTGAATACCAAAAGATCTTCTTAATATATAAATATATTACGGTGATACTTTAGTTTAATTCGTCGTCTATTGGCATTCTTACAAATTGTATCTACTTAATTATTTATGTGAAAAGTACACAACATAGTAAGACTTATTAATCCTTTCGTTTTAGTAAACCTTCACGAAGGCCATCACCTTCAAACGCTTCTTTACGATGTGATTAAATAAATCAATATGGCGTCGTCAACGCAGACGACGAGTAATGCGACGCCACACAATTCAGCAGTTCCCGTTTCTTTAGGATGATGCATACGCATTTCAAACCGTTGCGTTGTTCAAACCACTCTTTTTCGTTTCAGACGTAATAACTTGGAATTTAATTTCCTTTTCCAGGAATTAAATGAAGAGAGGGGAAAAACTATGTTCAAAATGAAAATCATTTCCGTTTTATGAGATGACATTTTCAGAATAATAACTCGTTTAATTGTAGGATTATGAATGTACAAAATGGGAAGCTTTCTTAGTCCATTTCTCTCTCTCTCTCTCTCTCTCTCTCTGTCGCAACGTTCGTTGGCATAATTTTGAGGGATGGTCCATTTATTTCGTCGATTACTAACTATGGATATCTATAAAACAAAAGAAATAAAATCTCTAGAAGATCTGCATGGATTTAGATACGGGAGACGGATTGACTGGCCCAATACAATTAAGAGTCAACTTGATAACAGTTTTCGATTAATCTTACCTGGTGAACTGGGATTTACTTGCGTCTTATTGGTTGGTCTATGCCTGGGTGTGTGGAAGCAAAGAATGGATGAAGATCTAGCTAAAGAGGAGAGGAGGAAGATTGCAAAATTTTAAATAAAGTGTTGTACTGAACGTGATGTTCAGTTGTTTTTTTAATCAATTTCACCTTCCAGGTGATCATGACTTGTACTGGCTTCAATTTCGGGTCACTAGAAGTAGATCCGTCTCCCGCGTATCGAGATACATGGAAGTTCTGTGTAGAAAATAGGGACCGGTTCTATAAAAATATTTATCGTCAGCTTAATCATTAAAACAATTTTATTTCATTCGAAAGGAGACATTCACATACCTAGAAACTGTGCTGAGAGTCTGCAACTCACAGTGCCTACAGTTGTTGCGTCACAGGCATGGGCGGCGATTGCCGGTCAGAAGTGGGTTGTCCTTTGAACATTTGTATCATTGTAAAATATGTATGATCTTCAAGTGGAGTTTTCAAAAGTGAGACGGGATAGCGAACTGAGTGATTGTGATCAGTTTTGGGCAGTTTGTTTTTACATTTTTTTATTTTTTTTTACGCATTTTGGCACATTTTATACTTAAATACACATTTAAATGCATTTTCACCCTGCATACATAATATTTTACAAATTGTTTGACAATTTGATTACGTGTATAATGATTTTAAGTAAATATATTAAAGTAATAGTGACTGTATGAATTTAATGTTTTCCGTAATTTGTTGTATTTTCTACGTTTAAACTTCAGCATACATTTTTTTTTAAATTTGTATGTAATTTTAATATATACAAATAAACCCTCGCCGTTGCATTTTTAAAACTAATTGTTTATCGAAGGTAAAATTTCTGGTGATAACCTCGTGTGATGCAGAAAGAAGTTTTTCGTGTTATAAAACTTTTTACCTGACAATCGACATTCCTTTCTATTTGAAAATCAGAAAATGCAAAGTGCTCTACACTGTAAAGCCAGGAAGAGGTGCTCGCCTTGTAATTGGAAGGACTTGGGTTCGATGCCGATGTAAAATGGCTAATGTTCGGTGTAAATGACTGAAATTGGGTTGTATCTGAAATCCTTTAGATAAATAAAACTCTATGCTTGTAAGTAGCAGTAACAGTTCGTTCTTGTTTAAGTTTTTCGTGTAATGTATACGCAGACACTATAAAGCATTATTTGCAATATATTCACAAACTACCAAATTTGATGTAGGCGCTACTTTCGGTTTTTCTCTCCTAAAAGCAGATGAATATAAACAATTAATAGCACTGCCTTTCATATAACACTAATTGCAGTTTATAGTGTATTATTTTGTGTAATTAGTAGTTTTTTAACTGTAGATTGACACTTTTTGTTCATATTAAACACATACTTTAAGCACTTTTTTTTTAAAAAAAATACATTTTTGAACACTTAATTACAAAATTATGATGAAAATTAAGGACGTGGGTATCCGGGCCCTAATTTAATAAACTATATTTTGATTTTTATCATGTGTTATTGTCAAATAAACAACAGTAACTACAGTACTAGCACTTCATACATAGAAAACACGATTCTGTCAGAAGAAATTAATATAGGTCTACAGTAGTTGTGCAGGAACACAAATTACCTCTATATAGTAACATGTTGAAAATGCAGCGACCGAAAATCGAATCCGGGCTCCCTGTTAGGCTACATGCCAGGTGACCGATGTCCTATCATTAAATTATCGTCCCAACGACCGACTTCTCTGCATATTGGACATTCCTCTGACCTCAGCTGAACCATTCAATCATTACTGATATACAATGCCAAGTCACTCCACTATGTGAAAATTTTAATTGAGGAATACTTTGGAATTCCAGGTCTAAGGAATATTCAATATGTAAGAGAAATCGATTGTTGCGGCGACATTCAATGGCAGATAACCGCTGGCATGCAACCTGCAACTGGAGGACCCGGCTTCGATTCCCGGACGCTCCATTGACCTACTTTTTTTTCTACATTTTTATTAACCAATAGTTTGTTTTACAAAATCTGCATTGAAACAGAATGTGAATGCTCAGCTTATAGTATGATTAACACACCACACACAAGCATGATCTTTCCCTCAGTCACACAGGCAAATGCTTGGAATGGTTCCTTTCAATTAGGTCCTGGCCGACTCCTCGTCACATCCTTTTCCCTACCCTATCCCGGACTAAGCCAAACATGCCTAAAGGCCATAAATAACAATTCATATTCAACAAATTGCCAGCAGCAAATGTCAACTTTCTCACTTAAAAACTTTACTTTGTGACAGTTCTCAACTTGTAGAATTATGCAATTACTGGAACTGAAGAAGCGTGAAAAGATCAATTTTGTCACATCTCATAATAACCGATAAAAATGGTATGAACTCTTAATAAACTTGCTTGTATGGTCAGTGGGTGTCAAATTACTCGAGAATCAGGGAGCAATACCACCTTTTCCTTTTACGATTTTCAAGGCGCAATTTCTGTATCCTATTTTCATTAGTCGAATGTTCGGAAAAAGTGACGGGGGGCGTGGCTTTTCCCCTCGCCCCCCCTCCTTAATCGCCGCCCATGATCACGGGAACCTTGCTAAGTGTTTTCAGAGTTCTTAAATATCGATCATGGAATTGGGTTTTGATCATTAGCGTCCGCACAAAGGCGGCGGGAAGAAGGGGCAGCTCCCCTCCCCGAATTCAATTTAAAAATTTAAAGTAAAAAAATAGTATAGAAAGAAAAATGCAATAGAATCAGTCCCGTATGCGAGGGGGGGGGGGGTAAAAAGGGTACGGTATTTCCCGAAATGCTAAAAATACGAAAAATAGTATCCTCCCCCATTTCCCAAGTTTCTCGCCAAATAAGTACTTTACAGGGTAAACATTAATAATTATAAAATGCAAAACGATGAGAACAAATCAAATGAAAAAAAGATGTTCTGCCTCAGTGTTCTTGCGTTCGGAAGACTTAGAGTATTATGTTTTATGCCTTATAATTTTTCACTGTTGTATCAAGGGGTAAATTAGATTTTACTTTCATTTTTGTAATTTTCTTCTCACTTTTATGTTGTTGTTTTTTTAATTTCGTATTTGAGTGTATTACTGACTTTAAAAAGTTAATGCTTCCCGTTTTGTGGCATTAAAGTGGTTTTGTGTTAACCAGCGGTAACTTTGATTCCGCATTAGTTCTCATTTCTGTGAATTGGATTATAAGTTTCGAGTTCGTTTTGTCCTTTAAGTGTTTTTAGATTTGTCCGTTCCTTTAAAAATTTTGGTTTTCAATTTGCACCAACATTCAGGACCCCTGATATTTTATTTGCATTTTGCAATCCCCACCCCCACCCCCACCCCCCCAGAAACTTCAGTTTGCCCTTCCTGATATTTTCATTCGGGCCTGAATATACCGTATAGTAGAAATGACAATGAAAGATTACAAGAAATCCATCCCAACCAGCGCCGGAAGATAGTGGTGAACGTAGGAGAAGAACTCTACGAGGTCCATTTCGTTCTGCGTTAGAGAGTTTTCCCAAGAAGAAAATCAGAAATTCAGAATGGAGTTCTCAGCCGTCGACTGGTTAGAATACAGCATTTCTCGTGATGTTGCATTTTGTTTCAACTGTCGGTTTTTGGCGTCACGTGATCCTACCTGCCACTGCCAGGGAGTATTAGACAATGTATGCATCAGTTGAATATTTTCTAATTGGAACAAACAGAAAATCTTAAAGCACACAATTTATTAATTGTTCATTAAAAACAGCATCAATTCAAAACAAGATTTTCTTTACGGTACAAGCATTAACGTGATTAGAGACGAACAACGAGCGTCACTTTTATTACAAAGAGAGAAAGAAGTCGTATACAATCGCGAGACGGTAAAGATACTTAATTGCTATTGTCATTGCGTTTGGTTCGATGTGGTACAAGGTTGTGTACATTTGTAGGTTGCCTAGTAACGCTCAGTCAATGGGAGAACGGGCGGGAAAATGTCACTTGTATGCTGGTTTCCTGTCTTCTACTGTTACAAATACAAGGCCACCTACAGGGCTGTTACCGCATGCAG
>JAGDQP010051859.1:0-13921 GCA_022664845.1 Lepisma saccharinum | reverse complement strand
TTAAAGCAGGAGGAACGGCACTAATCAAGGAACTACATAAATTGATAAGTGCTATATGGAGAAAGGAGGAGCTCCCAAAGGAATGGAAAACATCAATAATAGTTCCGATTTACAAAAAAGGCGATAAATCGGACTGTAATATTTACCGCGGAATCTCGTTACTTCCAACCTGTTACAGGGTATTAAGTAATATTCTGCTAACACGCCTAAGTGTATACATAGATGAAATAATTAGAGATCACCAATGTGGATTTAGAAGAAATAGATCCACGTTGGACCAGATTTTTGCCTTGAGACAAATTTTGGAGAAGAAATGGGAATACAGTGGGACGGTTCATCAGCTATTCATTGATTTTAAGAAAGCATATGATTCTATCAAAAGGGAAAAGGTATACAGTATCCTGATACGATTTGGAATTCCGAAAAAATTGGTTCAACTAGTGAATTTGTGTCTCAGCGACCCCATAAACAGAGTACGGATGGGTAATAATATTATGTCAGATAGTTTCAAGATTCGCAACGGATTGAAGCAAGGCGATGCCTTGTCCCCACTACTGTTTATCTTTGCGTTAGAATATGCGATTTTAAAAATTAAAGGTGTCAAAAAGGGATGAATGGTTTGAATCAACTGTTTGTATACGCGGATGATGTAGATTTAATAGGGGACGATATAGATGCACTACAAAGCAACACCGATGTCTTAGTAGAAGCGTGGGATGAGATAGGTCTACAGGTAAACATAGATAAAACAAAATACATGATAACAAGCCGAAACACAGGGAATGAAGGAATTAAAATCTTAAGAATTAGGGATGAGGTCATAGAGAAAGAAAAAAAAATTAAATACTTGGGATTATACGTAACAAGCAAAACTGAGGTCACGGAAGAAATAAACAGTCGCTTAGTTTCGGGGAACGCATGTTTCTATTCAGTGCAAAAACAGCTAACATCGCGATTAATATCAAGGAAGTTGAAATTGAAAATATACAGAACGGTTATTCTGCCGGTAATACTTTACGGTTGCGAAAGTTGGAGTACGACCCTAGCAAATGAACATCAATTACGTGTATTTGAAAATAAGGTTTTGAGAAAGATATACGGGCCAAAACGCGACGAGATGACTGGAGAGTGGAGGAGACTGCATAATGTACGATTCACCACATGTTGTAAAAATGATGAAATCGCGACGACTAATGTGGGCAGGTCATGTAGCTCGGATGGGGGAAAAAAGAAAATTATATTATATCCTAGTTGGAAGACCGGATGGAAGGAGGCCATTGGGAAGACCGATACGTCGTTGTGAGGACAATATTAGAAGAAATCTTCGAGAAGTAGGTGTTTATGATGAAAACTGGCTTGATATTGCCCAGGATAGAATTCAATGGCGAACGTTTGTTACTGCGGCGATGAATTTGCGAGTTCCATAAGCCATAGAGTTAGTTCTACTAAAAAACTTCTCTTATCAACCACATGGCCTTGAGAAAATACGCTACTTTTTACGGTACAAACGAAACAAAAGTGTAAAATGTCTCCCGGTTCTGGCGGTGTACGATAACCAGCGTAGTAAATATTACTATAAATCTTGTTGGTTTGTCTTTGTACTTACAGTGATCAAAGACTCCTTGGGAAAACACAATCAACTTTAACACTTTATTTGTCTGTGTCCTTCACGTGGAAGAGCAGGTTATTTCTGCACTTTAACATGCTTCGATGAACAACTCCTTTGTCACCAATAAAGCTGGCCGCGTGTTGACTACATGAACTTTTATACTTTATCAGCAGAGGCATATAGCGTGGCTTGAATAAGCATCGGTTTGCCCGTATGGCTGCCATTGATCAATATAGATATCGGTTAACGACGTGGATCGATATGGTTCCATGATGAGTGCTCTATTTTTTAATTTATTCATTATGAACAAAAAGTTTTGTAAAAATCGATTTATTCTTTGCACAGTACTTACTATTGTCTTAGAAAATTGGTAAATTGATGATACCGATAATCGTTATCGATCCCACATCGATCGACATGGGCTCAGGCAGTCCGCTCTTCCGCCCACATTAACGATGTGGGGCGATATGGGTACCATAAACGGTCAACGTACATGTGCTACTGGGATGATAACCACGTCACAGGGCAAAGGGTAGGCACAGTTGGTTGGTGATGGGAGAGGTTGGGGAGAAGAGACAAGAAGAAGCTGCCCATTATTTGTTTTCCTTATGTCACTCCAATATATATAATTCACAGCCATTAGATGAGGCCTCTCCCGGAGGGAGGAGTTGGTCTACTGCTCCCACGATGACAAGACGCTTTGGGAGAGGAGAGCCGAAGTTCTCAACTAAGGTCGCCACTGTCTTTTATTCACAGCAGCTCCCCAGTTGTCCTCACGATGCTGGCTCAACACCGAAATTTTGAGCCCCACCGGGAATCGAATCCGGGACCGCTCGCACAGAAGTCGAGCGCGCTACCGACTAGGCTACGCAGGAGGCTCATATATATTAAGGACAGAAAATTATATGACTGGTTTCAAAAGCACTAGTCGTGCAAAGCAATCCATGTACAACTGAGCAACTTCTGTTCTCTTTCTATGATTCTGCTTTCCCTCTCTCCCCTCTCAACACTCCAAAATGAAGAGTAATAGAACCGAAAGAAGGCATCATTTGGTAGCCGAAAAAACCGCCAAAAATACGAAACAGGAAGGACTACGATGATGTGTCCATGCCCCAGAAATCCGAAGCTCGGATCCGGATATCAGATACTCGGATCCGGAACCCGTATCCAGGTATCCGATATCCAGGTCCGTTTGGCCATCCCTAGTAAAATGTCGTTACTAGTAAAGTTTCAAACCTCTGCTGGGTTTACAGCATTAAATTTCATAATTAATTGTCATTTTTTTGCTACTACTTTGTCTTATCTCCAGCAACAAGAAAAGTCACAAAATGTTGTACACAATTGTCGTACCACCAGGACAAGATGACAATAACTGCCAAAAGGAGAGTTTCCAGAACAAGTCACTGTAGGGTATTAAAGCACTTCTCAACAAGTTTACTACCATCTAAATGCCGTTCACTTTTTAAAAACTTTGGAAGCGTAGTAATATAGCAAATCTTTACCTTCCTCTCCTGTAAAGTTGGGTTTAGTGAAGATACGACAATATAATCCGCCGACTTCGATACACCTAAATCCACTTGTTGGCTTCACATCATTGGCCCAACAGAGCGTTTTGATTAGAATATATTACCAATTTCGTCCACTGAAATCACAGTTGGTCCAACGTTTGGTTACTGTTGGAGGAACCACCAACCGCCACCCAACAATGAGCCAATAATGCCAACCATATCCTGCAGTTGGCTCAACCGACATTGTTATTAGGCCGTATTATCAACAAGTAGTTAAGTGGACCTGGCCACAGAATAAAACTATTAACGAAATTCCGTCTATTAATCACGGTATCATAAAAAATTGGTAGTGCCATCTGAAGTGCTGGCCCGTCTTATCTAGAATAAGTTCTCGTGCTACTGTCGCAGGATCAACGTACAAAATATTAACAAATGACGTGCTTACACAAAAAGTATCGACGTTGTATCAGGGGTGTCTTGGTACCGGAACGCGCTGGAACGTCTTTCCGGTACTGCTTTTTGAGGGAAAAATGTTCCATTTTACAAAAAAAAAAAAGTTATCCGTAAATTTGGTCAACCTTTCATTTCAACAACAATGAATAATACATTGTTCAACAATAATGAGATCAGTTTGTTTACATCTAGCAGACAGCGGTGTTGGCGTCATTAACTACCATTACCTATTGTTTTATGCCTATTCCTCACTTCAGAATTATTGGTATGACATATGGAAAAAAATTAACGGCCCGGTACTGGAAAATTTACGAGTGCACCCCTGCGTTGTACGAAAATGTCGTTGCCCTAACTCTCTCGCATTGCTGTAACTCACGTAGCGATGCGTCGGGAATGGGCCCACACCTTGACTTTGTTCCGTAAATGACTCTTTAGCTTTATATTTTCAACATTTTATACATGATTCACGGATATTCAATGCCTACTAAGTAGTGGCAACTAGCAAGTACAGATGGCTGTTTTTTCATGGTCACGTGCTTTGCTTGCGATTTGGATGAGTAGCCTATTGAAGCATGTGTTTAGATTTTTCTATTGGCTACTCATAGCAACCGCAAGCAAAAGAAAGTGGCGCTCGCCGCGTTCTTCGTTTGCGATTTCTACGAATGACCAACAGAAATATTTAAATACGTGTTTCAATTGGCAACTCAGACAAATCGCAAACGATGCACGCGGGAGCGCTTGCAAGAAAAGCCAGCCTTACTCTCCCGCGTCACAAATTTGTTTTGGATGTAGGCTAGACTTTATCCTTCTAGATTGGTACGCAGAGTCCACGAAAAGAAAAAGAGAGAACCCTGAGATGTTATAGGCATCAGAGACTCTAAAATTAAAGGTAGTAGATGAATCACTTTCACCTTTTTGGTCTATTGGTGTCGTTGCGGGATAGACCAGTAGTGGCCTCTTCGGTGGGTCTGTTTCTAAACTATTTAACAACAAAGCACTGACTGAACAGAACAGAGTTATATAGTAGAATGTAGTGTAGAGCGCAGAAGGGACCTTCGTTGAAGAATAAACTGTCTACCCTGAACAGAAACCAGTATTGCAGCTTTAAAATTCCTTTCTCCTGCCCCTCCTCCCACCTTGACACCAGTTATTTCACCAAATTTATTATCCAAATTTATTATTCGTATTGTTGAGCGTGTGTTCACGTTCGTATGATGTCTGTGTGTCTATGTACTCTACTAATTAACAAAGATATTTTATTGTCATATTTCCTGTATTGTATATAAATTAATTACTATAAAGTGTCTCTTTTTGGTTTTATTGTTTTGATGCTTTAGTATACCCTTTATTTATTTACTTACATAATAAAGAAAAGTCAGTCTCGTTGGCGTTGCATTACCTCACCTAAGACAGAAGATGCGAACTTCCATTTTAAGGTGACAAGATTTTTTTCTCTTCTTCGCCTTTTGAGAGAAGAAGAGAGAGAGAGGTAGGAAGAGATTGTTCTTCCTCTTGCTTTGGTCCTTAGTTCTTTTTTCTTTGGTGTTGAACGCACCATACAGATACACACACACATAGATCAAGATGCTCTCTCTCTCTCTCTCTCTCTCTCTCTCTCTCTCTCTCTCTCTCTCCCTCGCCCTGTGTTTGTGTGTGTGTGTTCTATTTCGCCCTTGCGCAGTGTTGCCACCTGTATAGTTATAACTAAATGTATACAATAATTTCCAGACACGTGATGTTATTTGGTGCAGTTTTGTTTCACTAACGGTAAGATTAAAGAACCTACACTCGAAACCTTATAATCAAGAGGTCTCATATTTTGATTGATTCCATCATCGGTGAGAATACATTTTAAGCAGTTGTTAGGCTTTCTCCCAAATCTGGTTCTTATGTCCTTGGGAGGATGCAATGGCAGAAACCAACATCGGTTCATCTTGCCCGCAAGTTTTATGCTCACAAATCAGTCTCCCAATTTGTGTTTTCAAACAAGTCGGTCTGACACACTTACGTGATGGGTTGGTTCAGACTCACATGGGTTACGGGTCGTACCGAACCTAAATAGTCACGTATCGGGTCCGATTTAATCGGATCACGGGTGGGGTAGGGTTCAATTTTCTGGGTTACGGGTCACGCTGAGTTCATCCTCAACACGGCCTAACCCATTGAGAGCACTACTCTCAAAATCCCAGTAATTTAATATTCATATCCCCTTAAGCATTATACATCACAGAAACATACGGGATACCTACAGACCCCCTCCCCCCCAAAAAAAGAAAAAGAAAAAATGATAAATCTTATTTTTATATGAGCCAGTCTAGTAACTTTGGACTTCTGACAGTCACGATTCGCCCTTTAGTAATTAAAATTCACACCCATGCCCCTGCCGGCACTCGAACCCGGGACCTTCAAGTCGTTGGCCTACCGCCGTAGACCGCAAGGCTACCGGCCTGCAGATAGCACCCAAAATTGCAGTAAATTTGTATGAGGTTTGGCATTTCATTGCTGCAAACTTGCTACAACCTTGCAGAAAACTTGCTAGTTGACAAGTGCGAAATTTGCTACAAACTTGTCTTGTTAAACATAAAGTCTGTAGCTGAAAAATACTTCTATTGGGGGTTCGATATAGAATCTTCAGTTTTGTTTGTAGTCCGTCACTCTAACCAATGTTGTATTACGCCACTCCTGACTGCTTTCTATTTTACTAGACTTTATATGTTACGAAGACAGTGTCCGAAGTAAATGCACAGGTATAGGCAGAAGTTAGTCACTGGGATAGTCCATTAGTGCAGTTTTAGAAATATTAAGCCTGTTTCGTTGATTTTTCTCAAGCGACCCTGTTCAGGAAAACCATAATGATACTTTACTGCTCGGGTCGATGACATATTGCCTTTTTGATATTTGTATTGCGTATAATGAAAGAAAAAAATGCATGCAATTTTCAACATTGTGTAAAATGTTGAAAAATTCAGAAGGAAGAAGAAAAGGGGAGGAAATATTTATAAGTACCTACAATTAAAAAGAAGTTGTTGAAAAAAGATCTGTTTATGGAATTCCGTCGTTCTACTTAGTATTCCAACAAGAAAAATCACTGTTAGCAAAAATCAAGGCTAGTTGAAACTTAGTTTGAGCTAACGTACTATCTGGGAAATTGGCAGCCAGTTTGTTTGAGAAATAGCATCTGCCCGAACAGTAAAGTATACAACATTATGATACACTTGGGGGACTCTCTTCCGCAAAATTACGAATCAGCCTTCTTCATAGCTCTACTCTAACCATTGATTTAATATATTACCACCTCTAACACAGGATTAATACGCTTCCTCAGTTTTGAATTAAAGGCTACATAAATGTCTTTACTTCAGAAACTGTTTTCGTAACATAGAAAAGGACTAGTAAAATGTACTTCATTCAACAGAAGAACCTTGGTGTAATGGTTAGAGAGACGGACAACAAACAAATCTGAAGATTGTGGCTTCGAACCCCCCACTTCAAACGGAAATCTTTTTGCGTCACAGAATAGATGTTAGTCTACGGACGTTTTTAAATACAAGGATTGTAGCAAGTTTGTCTTGAAAGGTTTCTAGCAAATTTGACGTACACAGTTTGTAGCATATTTGTCAACTATTAAGTTTGCTGCGTGTTTGTAGTAAGTTTGCAGACTTGCCATGTCAAACTTGCTGCAAGTTTGGAAACTTACAATGTCAAATTTGATGCAAGATTACTGTACTAGCTGGGATATACTGAGAACATTCCACGTCAGATATGTGCAAAAGGAATATTGATGCTCATGTAACTGCTCCTGGTATTGCAATAGGGGTCCTGTGGGTGAGTGGTAACCAAAGCTGAAACCGGGTCACTTTTGATGACACGGTCCGAAATTTGACCCGGTGTGGAAATTATAATGATCATGGCATTTTCTGCGTCGTAATTTTCGTGCTCTGGGGGGTAATGCCTCTGGTCCCGGTCATCTCTGAAAGAAATATTGCCAAAACGCATGTACTAATTAAAAACTCTGTTTTTTCCCTCCTGATCACTGGGTCAGGCCGGGTCCAAAGAATAGACCCAGTAAGCCGATCCCAAAACTGGACCCGATAGACCCAGTGATCTCTTTCATTTCTGGTGCCTCACACAATCTGCTTTGTAACTAAGGGGTCCGATACCCGATGGAGAACAAGTGGACACGTTAAACTGTAGGTCCCGTCCTTAGGACGTCGTCTTCATCCAAAGAAATGCAATGGAAAAACACCTTCCAGGGACCTTCGGGTCAGGACCTGCCTTCAAGCAGATCACACAACATCATAAATTTTGCAATATATATATTAAATGCGATTGTCTATTTTTTCTTGCGCCAAGAACCGTGATTCTAACAAAACGCGTTTCGAAGACATCTTTCTCAGATGTTTTAGATTTTAAGCTCCGCTAGCGGAAAAACTACTAATGCCTTCGCAGCTAAAATTTACACGTTCCACATGACTCTTGAAGGCTTTTAAAAGAAACAACATCTCGCCCAGAAGTAAGAGTATTAGCTTCGGGTACCTTGCTGGTTAGCATTTTGGTATAGAGTTCTAACTGGCACCAAACATGAACGCACTGCTACTTCTATTACTGGCACATTTCTTTCTTTACTACTATTGTCTCTGTTGTGATCACTTTTCCTACTATTATGGCTAATATTCCTATAATGTGTCTAAAATATTACATTTCAACTTATTTCTGGCCCTTGACAACTTTGGTTCAGGTCGAGATAGGGTATGGGAGAAGATGGGAAAAGTCGGCGTCTGACGTTCGGGAATTTTCCTGGTGAGAATAAGCGAAACCCAGAATAACCGGACATCATGGGTGACCGCTGGGATCGATCTCAGGAACTTCTGTTTGGCCAATACTCTAGCAACTGAGTCCGAAATATTGAGATGATTTTATCTTGTCTCATGAAGCCAAATTTCTTTAAAAATTCATTTAATTTTGCCTCATTATGTGTTGGTTAATGTTTAGTAAATAAATTTGTACCATGGTAACAATAACTGTAATAAAATTTTAATACGGTTTACATATTCAGCATATCAATATAAACATTTTTGTTCAGATAAGTTCATACATGATGCACAAATGTGTGTGTAATAATGAGTTTCGTTGCCTTGGAAACGGTATAAGTAGGTTAACGCCCTAACATGGCTAAAACCTCGAGTGCAGTGTCTTTTGTTACAACAAGTTTGCATGCAAATTGTTAACCGTTCTTACAACATACATGAACATATCTACCGAGAATACAGTAATCGTAATTACCATCAAATGTGGTAATGGATCAAACATTTTAAATCATTAAAATACTTAAGAGTATATATAACAAGCAACAACGGGGTCACGGAAGAAATAAAAAGTCGCTTATCATCGGGCAACTTATATTTGTATTCAGTGTAGAAACTTTTAACCTCGGGATTAATACGCAGAAAGCTAAAATTAAAGGTATACAGAATTATTATTTAGCCGACAATAGTTTATGGTTGCGAAAGTTGGAGTATCACTTCTGACACGGCAAATTAAGTGTATTTGAAAATAAAGTTTTGACTAAGACATACGTGCCGAAATGAGATGAGATGACCAGAGAATGGAGGGGACTGCACAATGAAGAACACCACATAGTGTATGAATCGCCCGATATTACAAGAATAATGAAATCATGGCGGCTACAAATGGGCAGACCACCCACCCAGCATGACAGGCGACGTCAGCCCGACGACGGCATTTGGTCGGCGAAGGTGCGACCGATGGGCGGGGTTACAAGTCGTTGCACTGACGGCGGCCCGGAAAATGGCGCGATAACCAAACGCCACTTATGGATCGGCGCCGACTTTCCCCAAATATATCTCGACTACTCGTCGGGGTCACGTCTATCCCCGACAGCAACCCGATCGAAATCACCCTCTTGGTCGGCACTTGGCTTACTGGACATGTACAGTAGCTCGAATGGGAGGAAAACAAAGTTTATATTCCACCGTAATCGGTAAGCCGGAAAGAATGTGACCGTTGCGAACAAAGAGACGTCATTGGGATGACAATATTAGAAGGGATATTTGAGAGGTAGATGTTCGTCATCCCAGGATGGCGAACGTTTGTTACTGCGGCGATAAATTGGAGTGTTCTGCAAGCCATGGTAATTTAATTTGAAGTACGGTACCTAGAAAACTTTAATTGAGCTAGTGTTACTTAATTGTGATGTACTATAATGATGAACGTAAGAAATAGTCCATTCGAATAAAAGAATTTAAAAAATGATGTCAAGAGAAGAATTTTTTGGATTGCACGTAATACTGTCTTGTGTATAGTTGGCAATCCTGTCTGGGACCACACTCATTCCTGTGTGCCTTTCTTTGCCTTCACTTTCGTTCGTTTCGTGGAAGCATTTATCGACCGTCGTCTGAATAAGAAGGAAGGCTGGCAGGAGATTTCAATGTCTGCTGCGAAACTTGTTTTTCTTTCTTTTTTTATGCAACAAATTCCTTTCCTTTCCCTTCACACAGGGAAGGAAAGGAAAAAGAAATGTCCACCAGACAGAATCCCATTGCTATATATTAAGTCACAATTGTTTCATTACGTTCAATGGAGTTACAATCCTGTTGAGTTAAAATTGAAGAAAATTACAGCCAGTTCGTTAACCTCAGTCGATATATATTTTATTTTGAAAACAAGTCCTAATAAGTTTCTGACTTAAAATTAAGGTCGAACCGATGACAACGCACTCGAGTTTGTACAGTTAGAAGTGTTCCAATTCTCGATATATCGAATACATGTTCATATTTTAAAATATCGAAACTTCGATATTAAAACTTGTTGAATTTTAATATTGATATTTCAATACTTTGATTCTATATTTGACTTCCATATCTCAGTTCTATATTTAATTTGTCATTTCGATATATTTTGTTCGATATTTCGATACGATTATTGAATTCGATATATCGATATTGGTTCGATATCGATTTTAAAAATCTTCCTGTTTTATTAAGGTTATGGCAAGCGTGCTACTTTGAGAGCTACAAAATTAAAAAGGAAAACGTTTCAATACATGTCCCGATTGCCGAGTAAGGGCTGATTTTCATGAAAGCTTGCGTTGTACTTGCGATTTGGATAAGTAGCCAATTGAAACACGTGTTACACGTAATAAAACACGTGTATCAATTGGCTACTCAACCAAACCACAAGCAACGCACGCTTGCAAGAAAAGCAACCCTAACCTTGATTCAAACTTACCGCAAGCTTTCAATGTCAAGTGTATATATAAGCTTATCATGATAAGCCTGGAAACTTAAATCAAGCTTGAATCATGCTAAAAGTTAGTATATGTCAAAGTTGTTGTAAGCTTGCCATATCACAACAAATGTGAAGACATTCATGGCGGTCGCTGAACGTAAATCTGAAATCAGGTTCTCTATCTACTTTGGTTGAGATGGATAGAAGCGATGGAAACGAGGACAAAGGGAATTATTAAACGAGGAACAAAACCTTTTTATTTTTTTTTAATGAACTGAAAATAACCCTGAATTTCGGGAAACTCAATATTTATTTTCTGTACTCTGTAAACCATTAATAGTTTTGTGACATCAAAATTTATTGATGGAATATTTACTTATGTTCCTAAGTATTGAATATATATGACGTTTCGGCTAACACGTCAAGAGCTAATTAAACTGCCGTGGTTTAACAGTGTAGATCACTTCCGCCATCTTGGTATGACCTTTCCATTGATTTAGGCCTGCATGGGAATCGTTTTACTTGTTTTATTTCTCTCAGAAGTAGAATATTCGAGTTCCGCTTTCACGAAATTTACCTTGGTGGATATTTTGACTCTTGTGGAGTTTTGGTTTGTGAAGTTTTTTTTTTCAAATTTATGGGGGTTAAGGTTTACTTTATCTACACCAAAGGACATCAATTTATTGACTAATATTATACGGTCTACACCACTCGTTCTTAAAAATTAATTGTCACTGATATTTTTATACGCACAAACCGACATCTATCCACAAAATAGTATGACAACCCCATCAGAATAATTCATACGCACTCCAGCCCATTCGGATATTTTGACATGCGGAGGAATACTAATGGCCTTACTTATTAATGGCATAGTGACCATTCTTCTTATGAACAGCTAAGTAATTTCATTTGCCCAATTTCGTCTTAAATTAATGACCGTTGGAACGTGGAGGTTAGGTAAGGTTAAGTGCGGTCATATATATCTTTACGTTTTTCACTCTCGGAGCCGGTCAACTAGCGCGTGAAAATAACCCCCCCCCCTCCACTTATGGCGGATGCATATATAGTCCCACGCATGTCTGCGGATTTCACCCTGATAACAATGGATCATGACTCTAAAAGTTACTTTAATTTGCGTTTCAATACTTTAACATACTTTGGTAACATAACCTTTCTCTTGTAAATTTTACTTCCTTTGGTGTAGATAAAGTAAACCGAACCCTGTATGATTATAACGTATTATTAATATTTTACCATATAAATAACAATATATTAAAGGGAAATTATACTGTTCGTGTGTAAACTATGAAATTTCTTTAAAACAGCGTGACTCAAAGAAAACATGACAAGACACTAGGAGAAAACAGAAGGTATAAATTACGCTTCTGAGAAACATAAAACTAGTAAAACCATTCCCATGTAAATCAATCGAAAGGTCATACCAAGATGGCGGGGTTAGATTATACTCGAAAACATTAGTTATATTCATACTTTGGCATAAAAATTCCGTCAGTATATATATTGGTCGGGAAACCGGGACAGTACCGGCAAACCGGGACTGTCGCCCCAAAAGGCTTCTGCCACTAACTGGGAGGAGACCCCTTAATTCCTCTTGATAAGGCTTAAGGGAACCGACCGGGATAGACGCCTAATGTCCAGTCCATACGTTCACGTCGTGGAGCCTGTTAGTACCCAAGCAATTGCTTGGCGAACGAACATGGATGGGCTGCTCACCAACCCGCATTAGCTGACAGCGTGGTGAGTCAAATGTCAGCACCCCTCTTTTCTTTACACATGATGGTACAAGTAAGGAAACAGCCTCGGAGGACCTCATTGCCAGGAGGACGGAATGCAGCTGGCAACGGCAGCGGTCAGTCCTGCAGGAAGTCAGAGGGTCAAAATGCCCGGGTTTGGACTGTAGACTGCCAGGACACCGACACGGCAACTCGAACGGACCTATACGTGGCGACCCTCAACTGTCAGTCACTTGTAGGAGAGGACAAATTAGAAGAATGGCAGAATGAACTCAAGAGGATTAAGTGGGACATCATAGGACTATCAGAAGTGTGGAGTAAAAATGAAGAACAGTTGGAACTACCGTCGGGGCACACGTTCTACTTTAAAGGAAAAGAAAATGGGAAACCGACAGGCGTTGGCATTATAATTAATAAGGACCTGAAGTCACGGATCACAGAAATTGAAGGAATTTCAGGTAGACTCGCACGGGTAGTAATAAAGATTAACAAGAGATACAGTATGGAAATTAACAAGTGTACGCTCCAACAACCTCGCACCCGGAGGAGGAAGTCGAAGACCTATACGAGGAGATACAGAAGATTTTGGATAGTAGCAAATCGCATTACAAAATTGTAATGGGAGACTTCAATGCGAAAGTAGGTGCCAAGCAGAGCAGTGACACGAAAGTGGGAAACTTTGGATTTGGCAAAAGAAACAAGAGAGGAGAGAAGTTAGTGGAATTCTCAGAAGTCAACAGACTGTTAATTTCCAATACATTTTTCAAGAAGGCGCTCCAGAGGAAGTGGACATGGAAAGGCCCAAATGGGACCAAAAACGAAATAGACTACGTTCTATCGAATAACAGGGAAATTCTGCAAGACGTGTCTGTTCTGAACAGTTTCAAAGTCTCGAGTGATCATAGAATGGTGAGATGTAAGCTGAAACTAAATTCTAGACTTGAAAGAAAGAACCTTATCAGAGGAAAACCGCCACTTTTAGATCTAAAAAATCTAGGGAAAACAGAGAGACATTCGAGATAGAACTAAGCAACAGATTCAGCGCCTTGGAAGAGTTAGAGGATGAAGAAGACATGAACAGCAGAAATAAAATACTGACCGAGATAATAAGAGAGACAGTCAAGGAAATAGCAGGCACCAGAAAGAAAAGAGACAGCAAAATCTCAGAAGAAACTAAACTCTTGATGAAGAAAAGAAGGGAAATGAAAGAAGAGGAAAATTACATGAAATGGATTGAATACATAGAACTAAATAAAATCGTAAGGAAGAAAATAAGAGAGGATGTACGAAGATATAACAAAAATCTTGTTAGAAATACAATCGAGGAGAACAAGAGCCTGAAGAAA
>JAGDQP010051858.1:0-13921 GCA_022664845.1 Lepisma saccharinum | reverse complement strand
AAGAAAATGATCCCTATTACTTCGCAAATACTTCAGAATACTTCCATGTGCACAGTATTCCAGAATCACCAAGAGTTCTCCTGAAATTAGGGAATCCTAAAATTAGGTATTAGAACCTAGAATGCTAACTTAAATTTTTTTAACAAAATCATTTATTCATGCTTCCACAAGGAATTTATAATTGAATTTAATTATTTATCCAGGGATAATAAATTCATTTCTTCAAATTAACATTAGGTTGAGATACGAATCGATTGGTCAGTTGCCAATCGAGCTTTTTCCAGTTACTATTTGTTTAAGAAATGAAAATAAACTAAAAGAAATGGTCTCTTGCCTCAATTTTCTTCAAAACTAAGAGGACAAAGAATAAGACTTTGAACCAGACCATTGGCTAATTTCTAAGCATGAGTTTTAAATAATCCATGAATGGCAATGCCTCATTTTCCAAATAGATCAAATTAGTTTTGAAACTGAAATTCTCATTTGTAAATTAGGGATTATATTGAGACGAGACGGATCTCGCTGTCGTCATGAATTTTGAATGACTGTCTTCATCTCGTCTCGATTTGAAAATTGCGGTCTTGGTCTTGGTCTTGATTGTAAACATCAGTCTCAATCTCGATACGTTAGTCTCGGTCTTAACTTGATTTCGTGTCAAGGGTCTCCTCGGAAGAAGATAGACTTAAAAAGTTTGCCGTGACTAAGGTAATTTTAATTGGATACGCAGTCTTTATCATCTCTCAAAGAAACTGTCTTCGGTGGGGCATGTAAATTTGCATGAAACTTCCACAGCGAATTGATGATGTGTTCAAATGAATACTCCTGTAGTACTACGTTTCGGAGTTTCATGGAACACGAGTTACAGGACTTCAAAGTTTTCGAAATATTAGCTCAGAACGCCTGAAGGGTAGTCATCGCTTCATACGTATGTGTTGAAGCTATGTATTTCCCATTCGCTTTTATATAAAAGATTGCGCAGAAGATAATTTAAATGTTAGATTATTGATGAAGTTGACGTGTTATTTAATTACTGTCATCCCTGCCTAATGCGAATATTATGTAAATACAGGGCGAGCCAAAGGACATTTCCCATCCCGTTAACTTCATAACCAATTGATTTCCAAGAGGAATACCGACACATAGCTCTTTTAATTTAAGCAAAAATGTGCCATCATGAGCAAGCATTGCGTCCCATTTTATCGTGGTCTAGTGGCAAAAAGTTGCTTTTTTTATTGACACCATGGGTCAAATAACACATTGTGTCAATGATCTTTAAGTTCTATTTTTTTTAAAAATGTGACCATTTACTAATTTCTTTGAAAACTTTGCGATAAATTGCGTTTGCAACTTTTAAATATTATAAAGTCAAAGGTGATATTTTACACTATTTAACGCTACAAGCGCTCCAACTGTCATCATTAGTATAAAATAACTCTTGGAAATATTACTAAGATAAATATAAACGTTCTAACTAATGTTTTGTGATCCAATAGCACCCAACCCCTGTGACGAATACGATAATACCGCAAATTTAAGATCAGCATTGCGCATTGGGAAGAGGAAGTACGTGGATTCTAACCTTGCTGACAAACATGGTGTCTGATAATTTTAAGAGTTTCTAAAGATTTCACGAGACGAATATCGAGTTGATACCATAACTGAAACCCTGCCGGCTAACTTCCAATCAGGCACGATGTTTGAACCCACGTGCTTCTCCTTTCTAACGCGTATTGCTGATCTGAAATTCGCGACATTAACGTTCTCATCACAGGATTTGGGTGCTATTGGATCACAAAATATGAGATATAACATTAAAATGTTTAATATGATGACAATTATAGTGCTCATAACGTTAAATAGTGTAAAATATTACCTTTCAGTTTACAATATTTGAGAGTTGCAAACGCAATTTCCCGCAAATTTTCAAAGAAACTAGTAAATGATCACATGTTTTTGTAAATAGAACTTAAAGACCATTGACATCATGTGTTCCTTGATCCATGTTGCCATTAAAAAATATTTTTCACTACTTCCTAGGCGTTACAGCTCTGGGTGAACTTCAGCCTCCTTTACAATGAGCCTTCATTCCTTCCTATCCTGGGTTTTCTTTTTCCAGTTTGAGACTTTCATCGCTTTCAGATCATCTAATACATCATCTATCCATCTCAATTTGGGCCGTCCTCTTCGTCTGACGCCGTATATTTTATTTCTTCATTATTTTCCATGGCATTCTTCCTTTTTCCATTCTGTCTACATGTCCCAGCCACGCAATCCTTCTTGCTTTTACGAACCTTACTATATCTTTCATATTCAGCAGTTCTTCTATTTCCTGATTCGTTCGTATTCTCCATTCGTCCTTGTCTTTAGGCCTGTCTAGTGACTTTCCTTTCAAGCACGCGGAGTGCATTTTCATCTCCGTTATTATCGGTCTTATTAGTGTGTTATCTTCCTCTTCTTTAGCTGTGCTGATAGTAAGGATGATTTCAGTAACTTGAGGTTGGCATGGTATATTCTGTTTCCTGCCATCATCCTCTTGTGTATTTGTTCTGTTGCTGTGTTGAATTTATTTATCTCTGCTCCTAAGTATGTGAACGATTTTACATCTTCGAAATTATACTGTCCGATGGTTAGATTCTCTGTTTTCCTGTTATCTTTCACTGTTGCTAGTTTCATATACTTTGTTTTATTGTTGTTTATTTGAAGTTCTATTTCTCTGCCTTTCTTTTCTAATCTTCCAAACATTTCTTCTAAAATAGTAACAGTTCTCGCTACAAGTACAATATCGTCAGCGTATGCGCAGGCTTGCATAGATTTGTATATTATGGATCCTATTAAATTCAATTTTTCTATCACGTTATGTAAAGCCAAATTAAACATTACCAGTAGACAGTTCGTCCCCTTATCTTACTCCTATGGCGATTTGGAATTGTCTGCTAATTATACCATCAAAGTGGATTTTAGCTTTTGACCCTTCCATTGCTATTGCTATTAACCTAATTGATTTGTTAGGTATTTCCTTTTCTGCAAGGGTCGTTAATAATTGTCTTCTGTCTACACTATAGAATGCCTGTTTAAAATCTTTAAACAGCATATGTAGATCTACCTTGTACAAATAACATTTTTCAATCATTTATTTCATAACTAAGATCGATCGGTTGTGCTTCTTCCTGGTCTGAAACTACATTGATACTCCCCAATTATGCTTTCGGCGTATTTATTTAGCCGTTGTGTTAGGATTATTGTGAATATTCTGTATGCTACACTAAGCAGCTTTATACCTCTATAGTTCTTACACTCCAGTTTATCTCCATTTTTCTATTCGTCAGGTATTGCTTCAGTTCTCCATATTTCAGTTATTAATCCATGCATTTCGTTGATGTCCTTGTCAGCACATTTAATCAGCTCGGCTACTATCTTATCTTCTCCTGGTGCCTTTCCGTTCTTTTGACTGCCTCTTCTATTTCCTTCAATGTGAGTGGCTCCACTTCCTCTTCTTCAGCTGAGCATTCAGTTTTACTGTTTTCTTGCGTTTTATCATCTGTGTCCTCTTGGTTAAAACTTAATAATTTTTCAAAATGTTCTGCCCGTCTTTCCATTACTCCAGTCTCATCACTTATTATCTTCCCGCTATTGTCCTTGCAAATATTTATACGTGGTTGAAATGCTTCCGTCATAGATTTCGTGGACTGATAGAACTTTCTTCTTTCGTTTTGCTTCTATAACTCTTCAATCTCTGTGAACTTTCTTTTAATGTATTCTCTTTTTTGTTTCTCACTATCTTATTTGCTATTCTTCTGCTTTCTTTATATTTTTCCGAACTCTGTCTCGTTTTTCCTTGTATCATAATTTTTCTATCCTTGTTTTGTCTCTCTATAGCTTTCCTACACTCCTGGTCAAACCATTCTTCTTTGTTTCCACTGTTCCCTTAGCACTCTATTTTATTGTTCTTGATATTATTTGTCATTTGCTATCCACGTTCTTAATGCAATATAACTTTTGCTTTCTTCTTGAAGCTTTGTCGCAAGCTTCTGCTGGTACTGCTTGATGTTCTCCGGTTGTTGTAGTTTTTTATGGTCCACTGTATTCTTGGATTTCCTTTGCCTTTTCCGATGTTCGACAGTCTTTCGCTAAGCACTGTTTTGACTAAAAAGTTATCCGAATCGCAGTTTGACCCACTTGCTATCCTTACATCTATTACATTCGAAGCGTGTCTGTTTGATATTAGTACATGATCAATTTGGTTCACCTTCGTGGTTCCAGGCACCTTCCATGTGTCTTTATGTATGTTTCTATTTTGGAAGCATGTCCTCTTAATTACTAATTGGTTTTTTTCTGCAAACTAAACTAAAAGTTTCCCATTTTTGTATGTTTTATCATGTAAGGAGTATTTTCTTGCTATTTTCTTCAAAAAATGTTTCTTTTCCTATTTTGGCATTGAAATCTCCTCAGATATCCTTGTTATGTTATATTTTGATATTTTATTGCATTCCTTTTCCAATGAATCCTAGAATGTAGTCTTTATCCCCTCTTCTTCGCCTTCCGTGGGAGCGTACACTGATAATATGGACATATTTCTGAACCTGCCTTTTGGTCTTATTTTACACATTCTTGGTCCTAATGGTTCGATTCCTAGTATGCTCTTCTTTAGTATTGACTTTACTATGAATCCAGTTCTCTGTTGCCTACTGTTGGCCTCTGTTCTGCTGTAGAATAGCGTATACTCCTCCTTCTCGATCTTGCCAAATCCATTCCATCGTATTTCTTGGAGTGGTGTTATCTCAATCCCATATTTTAATACTTTTTGTTATTTCATTCATCTTTCCTGCTTGTAGCATGGTTCTTACGCTCCACGTGGCTAGGAATATTTTTTCATTCTCTTTTTCAATCTATTATCATTCAGATCGCCCTGTCCGACATCATTAGCTCCATCCGTCCGAGGCTCATTTTTTGGTTTCCTAACTTGTGTAGTTTTCGCGGAGTGGAATTGTTAGGCCCACGTCCAACCCCAACACGGAGGACCAAGATTTTTCTGTTGGGGTCCTCTTCCCCTAGTCATTGTAGACCAATCTACCAACTGCAAGGCAGCAGTGATTTTCTGTCGGGGTGTCTCCCTTAGGCGAATTGTCCGCGACTGCTTAGTCGCCAAGTTTTCCTGCTTATTTCACAGCTGGCCCTCATGTCTGGGTCCGTTCCCACTATCTGCAACCCGTCGATGCGCCCGGTCGCAGTCCGCACTGCGTAGCCCTTGTGAGGGCCCGAGACTTTTCGCCACTAGACAACAATAAAGTGAGACAGCGTGCAATGCTTGGTCACGATGGCACATTCTCCCTTAAATTAAAAGGGCTGTTTATCGGGAATCCTCTTGGAAATCAATTGGTTACGAAGTTAAGGGAATGAGAAGTTTTCTTTAGGCCACCCTCTATTTATATAATATTCGCATTAGAGAGGGATCAGAGCAATTAATTAACACGTTAACTTCATTAATAACTTTAATCTATCATTTAAATTATCTGCAGCGCAACCTTTTACATAAAAGTGAACGGGAAATGCAAAACTTCAACACATATGGATGAAGTGTTGCCTACCGTTCAGGCGTTCTAAACTAATATTTCGAAAACTTTGAAATCCTGTAACTCGAGTTCCATGAAACTCCGAAACGTAGTACTACAGGAGTGTTCATTTGAACACATCATCAATGAGGTGTGGAAATTTCATGCAGATTTACGTGTCCCACCGGAGACAGTTTCCTAGTCAGTACTATAACAAGAATATTAATATGAAATTAGTATAATTTATTACATTTTCAGTTTGCGATTTATTAGAAATAATATGCCGAAAGCGAAAGAACACTATACGATATTTTACATCACACGGTTAATTAGCAAATTTAAAATACCAATAATTAAGATAAATACAAATATTTACATTATGGAAACAGAACCATGTTATGCTACAAATTACAAACTTAGCATACGTTACATTAAAGTGTTGTTAGTTCTAAATTCTAATTACATTAACTGATAAAGTTGTGCATACGAAGGTAAATATTATATTGTTCAGACATTGTCTGGTTAAAATTTCTGTCTATTCAATTAGCGGATTAAGCATGACTTGCATCTGGTTATTTAGATATTTTCAGGTTTTGGGTTTCACGAACTCGAGTACCACAGCATAGTTAATAGATAAAAACATATGAAATAAAATTTGACATATTCTTATAGGTCGGTACACTGACAGAAGATAACTTTAGCAACGTGCTTACACGACGAAGAATAACCTATCATTGACGCATATACAAAGACAAATATATGTGACAAATAATTTCAAATTATAACAATGGTATGTTTGTTGTTGCTCTTACCTTGCCGAATATTAGTCGTACAAGCACCCACCAGGTTCACAACATTCAGATGTTTCCCTAAATGGATAAGAATTTTCAACTCTCTAATTAGGGCTCGGAGTTCCATAATGTCAGAATGTGGTTTCACCATTTTCACAGCAATATCCCTTTTTAATTGTCCATCCTTAACTGCTAAAGCCTCACCTTTTACAACAAGCCCAAAAGCTCCACTTCCTAGTTCTTGACCTGGAAGCAAAAATTACAGATACGTATAATAAGTTAACCTAGTGTATTAGTAACAGAGGGCGCTAGTTTTCTTTCTTTTCATCAGGAAATTTATTACATTGTTCTTGTGGTTTAATTTCATTGACGCCAAGGAAGAAGGATGAATTATTTTTCATCCTTCATAAGGATGCTTATGCGTAAGAGAAGATACAAGAGGACCTAATCCTCTGGTGGAAGATGAAAATAATGGTACAGGGAACGCACATAGAATCAATTCAAATTGAGAAATTACTTTACTATTGATGACAGACTCATGGAGAAACATCCCTACAGAAGGGTTTATATTCTTAAACCGAGGCATAGTATATCCAAAGTTAATCAGTTCTTACGACTGCAACTAGTGGTTCATTGCAAGCAGGAATGTAATATTATGATAGCAAGTATACAATCAAGTAATAAATAAAATTAACCCTAGAACAGGATGTCACTAAATATGTTTAAGAAGCATTTAAACAACCTATTGTAAAGAAGAAAAACTAAAAAAAAATATTTAAGAATTTATAAAACCTAAAAGAAATTAAATTAAAAAAACTAACCCTGAAACGTTTCTTTCATCACCATCAAGTTTGATATCGTTATCAAAGGTTGCTTTCATTTTCGATTTCTGTATAACCTGGAAGTCATTATTTTTGAGCGTTTAAAGGCTTCCACAGGTCATTTATAATCTTCCGGAGTGAAAATATGTGGGTAGCCAATAACCGGTTCTGACAGGTAACGACGCAGAAAAGTTCAAACCATAAAAAATATACAATCACTATACAGTATACATGTAAGGAAATTTTGGTCCACTTATTGATGTCTAAGCTTTACTTTATATTTTTACAACTATAATTACTTGCTACATTGACGTTGATTGCCCTTTCCCGACCTTCCATTTCGCCTCCATTCCCAGCCTCTTATCTCTGTCTCCGGTTTTTGTCTGTTGCTTAATGAGTCTAGTGCGTTTAGTTATCCTTGTGCGCTCAGAGAGGTTGCTTTGAGTTGCGTTGCAAATAATAAAAGAGTTTTGACTGTCAAAGCCCCGGATAAGTCCCGCCCTGACAAGTGAACGCTCTCCAACCTCTACCAGCGATCTCTGCAAGCATGCAAGCAACTTCAGTATCTGTCGCGGGTGTGGATGCTACGGTTTCTATCTTAGGAAGTCATTTACCGCGGATCGGAATATGTATAAGATAAGAAAGAAGGTGAAAGAAGAAGAGAAGAAAGCACGAGATGTTTTGGAAAGAGGGTAAAACCAAAATATGCTTTACTGTGTATTCTGTAAACCCCCTGAATCGGTTCTAATTACTGTTAATTATCAATTTACCTGGTAAACTACGCATGCAGGAAGGGTGGAGAAACCCAAGTAAAAATATGTAATGACTCTAATCTGATTGCCATCCAATTAGCAGTGTTGTATCATGCATAACTTACAAGGTCCTTCCCCTGTGAGTACTCCTGAAAAGAAACTTACAGGACTATTTGATTAACGCAATGTAGCTGTTTGTACTGTACAATATTTTTCCATTGTTTGTCATGTCTCGCCACCTTCTTTTACATATACTCGTTCATACATTCATTCATTCTGATTCACACATCAACGTTTATCCTGACATCCATTCATTCCAACATTTACATTTTTACTTATCATTACTTACGCTTCTAACATCAATTTTAGTCATATATAAAAAATAATTTAAATTATTATGTTCCAGTGGAAAATTAATACAAGTAGCCTTTGAATTGTGATTTTTTGGGTAATGCTAATGGTTCGTATGGGTTAGTTGATTTAGTATCACCAGGCATTAGTAACTGAATTATAAGTTATTTTTATTAATGATTATTCAGGTTTATTGGAATTAAATGAATTGAGTGTGTCTCTGCTTATAATGATTATCCACGGGATACGTGCCTAGTCCTGTGACGAGTTCGTTCCCCGCTGTCTTCAAGCTTTCATAGAAGGTCGCTGTTAGATCCTTAATTTGATTAAGAATGGTGTCGGTATTGAGTCTGTGGGGCAGGTCTGTCATCCGAGTGTACCGTGGACATTTTGTTATTAACTTTAGAACCCTGTTTTGAAACATCTGTGTTCGCTTTAAGTGGGTGTGCGCGGCAAATGTCCATGCACACGCTGCGTAGGTAATTAACGGTCTTATGGCCATTTTATAGAGGGTGCCCTTACTTTGAAGGTACAACCGCTCTGAGACAAGAAGACTCTTCAGTTGAGCCAGCCTACCACTTGCCCTTTTAATTCTTGTTTTGATGCGTCTGGCAAAAAGTAATTTATGATCAAGGAGCACTCCAAGATATTTTACTTCTTGTTTAAACGGAATGTCAATGTTATTGAGCCTGATGTTAGTTATCGGAGTAAGGCTTTTTTTTTTTGTAAATATAACTGCGTCACATTTGGTGACGTTAACTTTAATTTTATATTTTCTGAACCAATCTTCGAGTAGCGTCATGTGCAAAAAGCTCAAGTTACAGAAATACTGACATTTTAGTTTTATGAAACCAAGAGGCGTCTTTTCGCGACTATTTTATGTTCTGTCGTGGAAATAAAATCAGTAGGTTGAGTTCAAATGTGGAACTCAAAGAATGCGCCTCGTTAGGAATCATAGTTTTGCAGTAAATGGACAAATGTGGTTATTTAGATACGAGTCTCAAAAACAAGTTAGCAATTAAGTACGGAATGTTAGCGAGGTACCTTTGTCAGGGTGCAAGTGCAGGACCTTGGTTAGAAAAGACTTCAGAATATATTCAAAATATACAATATTTTTCTAAGAGTAGACTTCCCGAAGGACATATCTCTGTTTTGCTATGAGGCCAATAATGTTATACGATCATCTGTAGGATTAGCGCTTGTCGATATGGAAATGATATGTTCCTAATTTAAAGTTCTGTTGCTTTCGAGGCTTTATACAGGGTGTTTCAGGATTAAAGGTAAACCATTGAGGAGGTGATTGTACATGACCAGTACATTAAAAAAGTTCGTATAAATATATATGTTTTCAGGCTTCATTGCAAGATATACTTACAGAAACGTTGTGCCATGGTGCAAGTTTTACCCACTAGCACTACACAAAATAACTGCGAAAGTGAGATAACATGGTACAGGACACTAAGGTCACCTCTAGAATGAACAAGTGTCAGATCAGGTGTTCGAAAATGTCACCATTAACCAAAATTCAATTGCGGACCTGCACCAGCAATGATTGTTTACATTGGCGCAGTACCCCTACAAATTTTGGTCAAAATTCCAGAGTGAACGGTCAGGTTAGTTCCTAGTTAGTCTGTAAAATATTTAGGTTTACAACGGGGGATTCGAAAACAGATATGTACTAAAACAAGGCAAACAAATTGCCTATCCCTCTACATAATCCAGAAGTCCAAAATGTTGCTAAAATAACAAAGTATGTACCTGTTGAGTGTCATGAATATTGCCGTAATTCAGCGGCTACAGGTAATATAATGACTCAGATGTATAAAGTGATTGAACTATAGTGTAATTAAGCGAAAATGACACGTTGCTCTGTGCCATGTAAATAAATAAATGAATTGTATTACTTCAGTATTAAAACTGACAACTTCCCATACATATTTCGTTGTAAATATGTTTCTTTATCACATTTATTTCATGTTTAATTTATTTGTCCATATAATCAATCTCATATTTTTCCTTTAATATTTTAACCTAGAAGTTCTGTTTTCAATTCATTAGAATAAGATAGAAATCCCATCATCTTTAAAACCAACTAACATCTACTTACCACAGAATAGGTGATGCCTTGTCATTTTTATACTCCTTGTAACATGTATTGTATTGTAACACGTAAGCAGAGAATCAAGTTTGTAATTGGTCAAGAATTTGTAGGAGTATAATTGTTGCTCAATTATAATGCTTTTGCAATTTTCTCAAATGTAGGCTACTTAGATTCTTCAGGTTTCTTCTCTTTTCAACCCAGTGATTTAATTTTTGTTCACTACAGTCGCCAAGTATTCTGTGTATTTTTAAATGTTAACTTATATTTGTATATGACTTGAACTGCCTAAACTTTCATCATGCTGTGCCACACGCGATTTAGCTTCTAAAAGTTCATCGTCACTCATTCAATATCAACAAGTGAGTGGCTGTTTCAACTTTTTATCTACCTACGATTATAAATATTAAATGCTCTAAACATTAGCAGTAGGATAATCAATTATAATTTAAATCTTGTCAAATCGAATAAATTGTAGATCGTCTTTGGGTTTTCATTGGACTGTGTAACAAAATCTTGAGGATGTATAGCCGATGTGATATTAATGAGTAACTTTAATCATTTCTCTTTGGGGTATTTTTAATGAAAATTTCTGGCAAACATAATTTGTGATAATTTCTCTTTATTGTAATATATTTTATTCAGATAAAGATGTGATCGCAATTCTTGGTTCACAAATGCGTATGTGAAACGTTGATCTGTTTTGTCACCAGGTTGTTAATGTGTTGACTCACTCTGGGAAAGGTTCAGAAAGTGCGTCTCACCATCACCCTTTTTGCGCTCTTTTCTTACGTAGAGGCATAATTTAGTCGCCTCATGATGGCCCATCACCTTCGTCAACACCTGAGTCACTCTTTTTCTACGCAAAAACTATATATTCGCATTATGTAGAGCAACAGCACATTAAACCATATGATTAAAACAAGTAAGGCTTATTTTACGTTACTATATCATGCATATATGTATTTAGGATAACCCATATAAACTTAAATTGTATTCGTTCTTGTTATATGTTACTCCTTCTGTGGGTACGTGGGTGACACGACGCAGAGAAGAGAATCTCTTTTTTCTCTTCCCACGGTAATAGCTACCGCGTGTCGATGAATCACTTTGATTTTGACGCAAAATTTTGATGTCTTCGTCATATTTACATTGATAAAATACAAAACTGAATATCCGTAGCTAATAAAGCTCTTTTTGTGTTATTTTATCGTATGTTTATGTATCCATGTAATCCATGTGAGCTCAAAATGTGAGAGCCAATGCTCATTGTAATTATATGTTAGTTTTTGTGATGTCTCAGTGACTCAATTGCCTTATTTTGGTATGTAACAAACAACAGCTCACGTGACCACATGAGAGTAAGAAAACTCTTCAGTTTTTTCAATCGGTCGGTTTTGAAAGTTTGAAGTGTCTACCACGCGAATCATTCGTTTCCTATGTATGTTATTATTGTTTTCGTTAGTCGTTATAGTAGCAAACTAAAATTATTCCGGTCACCAATGGACGGATATTTGGTCCTATAAAGCTAAAAACGTTCCGAAAACAGTTAAGGTTTTGGGGGAAAACGGCAATGAACAGTACAAGTGTGTATCATTTCGTTACCGCCTGTTATTATGTAATTTCGCTACCGCCTGTAAATGAAGCGATTGATTTGTTCACGGATGTAATTCATGCTACCTGTAAAGACTTTGTCCCCACAAAGAAATCCCAATCCTCTAAATATCCTCCCTGGTTTGATGCAGAAACACGGTCTGTTTTGAAAAATAAAAAACTTGCATGGGAGCCTTGGAAGCATCATCCTAATGCACATACTTATAGCTCTTTCTCCCAGATCAGGGGCTACTCCAAGAAATTGCTTAGGGCAAAGTACCAAAATTATATTGACGAGGTAACATCTGAAGTATGTAAAAATCCAAAGAGTATTGGTCTCTCATAAACTCTAGAAGGTGTCAGTCACGTGTTCCGACTGAGTTAATTTATGATTCGGCTACAGCTGCTGGTGAAAAGAGGGTACATCTATTGAATGAATACTTCTCTACCAATTTCTGTGTCCACTCTCCTCCTTTGCCGCCTCCTCAGCTTCAACCGATCTGTTCGCATTCACTGTCTGCATTAAGTACATCATCTGATGAGGTAAAATATCTGCTTTATTCTTTACCTCTAAATCGTTCTCCCGGCTCTGATAACATTATTGATATTTTTGTACGTAATGTTGCTGAATCATTTGCTTACCCTTTTTCTTGTCTTTTAAATAGGTGTCTTGACGAAGGTATATTTCCATCTTCTTGGAAACAGACTAATATTATACCCATTCTGAAATCTGGAGATAAGATTCATGTCTCTTCATACAGACTTATTTCTCTTTTATCTATTTTGTCTGTGGTGTGTGAAAGAATCATCAAAGATAGACTTTATAATTTTGTCTCACCTTATCTAGACTCTGCTCAACATGGCTTTCTTCCTGGTAGTTCCACTCTTACCAACCTGTCCTTATTATTCTCTGATGCTACCCAATCCCTGTCCAATAACACACAGCTTGATGTCATCTATCTAGATCTTAGTAAAGCTTTCGATAGAATTGATTTAATCTTCTTCTTTATAAATTAACTCACCGATTCAATATCCATGGTAACTTCCTTTCATTATTGCGAGACTGTCTCAGTGGCCATGAACAACGCGTTATTCTTTCTGGATCATCGTCTAATTTTGTTCCCGTTCTCTCTGGTATACCTCATGGTAGTGTTTTGGGCCCGCTCCTTTTCCTCCTATATGTGGACGACCTCCCATCTTATCTCTCGTCATCAAAAACCAAAATTCTTCTTTTTGCTGACGACTGTAAATTATTTCGAGAAATCAGATCATTACAGGATGTTGTTGATCTTCAAAATTCCATCTCTGACCTCTTGGACTGGTGTAACGCGTAGAACTTGAAAATAAATCCCTCAAAATCTTCTTTTCTTACTATTTCTTTAAAAATGAATCAAATCCCATCTGCCTATATCATTGAAGATGATCCTAGCGCTAAAGTTCCTTCTCAAAAGGACCTTGGAGTGGTATTTGACGAAAAACTTCTGTTTGCTGATAATGTGACTTCTGTAACTAACAGTTCTATGCGCTTACTTGGTATTCTCTATAGATTTACAGAAATTAAGGACCTTTATTCACTGAGTATGTTCTACAAAACCTTAATTTCCCCTAAAATTGAATATTGCTCCCCAATTTGGAACATGGCTAGTATTTCTAATCTATCTCATATTGATTCTGTTCTGAACTTTTTTCTTGCTATAGTCAAAAGAAGAGTACCATCAGTACGTAGCTTAAGCAAACCAGAGTTATTATCCGTTCTTGGTCTCCACGTTCCCTTTTCTCGTCACAAGCTGGCAGATTTGATGTACTTATACAAGATACTTAACGGGAATCTTAGGACTGGAGAGTTGATATCTAAATTTTACTTCCGTGTTCCCTTACGAATAACCAGAAATAATAACCTCCTTCATTGTACCACGCCTAGGCTAAGTATACTGCAGCGCTCCTTATTCCACAGACTAGTAATTAT
>JAGDQP010051855.1:0-13922 GCA_022664845.1 Lepisma saccharinum | reverse complement strand
CCGTCCTCCGGGTAATAAGGTCCTCCGAGGCTGTTTCCTTACTTGTAGCATCATGTGTAAAGAAAAGAGGGGTGCTGCCATTTGACTCACCACGCTGTCAGCTAATGCGGGTTGGTGAGCAGCCCATACATGTTCTTTCGCCAAGCAGTTTCTTGGGTACTAACAGGCCCCACGACGTGAACGTATGGATCGGACATCCCTTAAGCCTTAGCAAGAGGAATTAAGGTGTCTCCTTCCAGTTAGTTGCAGAAGCCTTTTGGGGCGAAAGTCCCGGTTTGCCGGTCCTGTCCCGGCCCTAGAACCTGATATTATCTGTGATATATAATTTTTATTATATTTTATTATCCTTTCTTTTTTGTGTGTTGTAAGACTGGCAAGTGTGGCCGGATATTTTTTTTGCTATATGATCAGTTTTATTCTTCTTACAAGTTACAAATTCAGTAATACTTGACAAGTGCTCCTTCTGTTGTATGGTGTTATACTTTTTTAATATGGAGTTTTCTTAATTAATCTGCATCCATAACTTCCAAAACCGTGTGAAAAAAAGTATCATAAGGACACGTGTAACATGATAGAAAAAATATTCTATGTTCTGACCTACCTACTAGGAAAGCGATGCGACATCTTTGTTTTTCTGTTTCTATACTTGTTGTTTGCGCATGTCTCAGTGTTGCCAGACAGGACTTTTTGTGCGCTGGTAATTACCAGGCAATATTTTTTTAAACCATTCGCATTGGTTCCTCTTATGAGGACTTATGTGGGAAAACTTTCGGTACGATTGTAAATACACAAAAGTAGTGATCAAGGGGACTTTGATGTTAGGTTCTCTTTTATTGCACATGCGTCTTTTTCAAAGTGTCATTTAGCGTGTTTTAGTGACATTTTGCTGCTGCTGTGTGGCACTTTTGTCAGCTTTGTTGTTGGCAAGCCTGGTATATGTTATGTAATGAGTAACGCTAGTGCTGATGAAAGTCAAGGAAGGAAGGATCGACTAGAGTTGTGTTACGTACGTTTCGTGTTCTGTTTCTAGTGTGTTCATGTCAAATGCGCCGTGTTCTGAATGCGGGGTTACTGATTACGATGTTATAAGAGCTATGTGCTAATGAAGATTTTAACGGAAAAGTAATGGATTTGTCAAAGCGGCATTGGATATAGCGGCGTTGGTAAAATATGTAAGCATTGCGAAGGAGAATCCGTTTTTCCTAAGGAAAAACATTTCGCTGCAAAAAAAAGAAAAGAAGTTTGTGGAAACACGAGGAAGAGAAAGACATGCAGTTTTTACTCGTCCATGTTTTCAGGCACGAGGTTCGGTCGAGCACATTTTTCATATGTAGCGCATCTATTCAAGAGACGGTTCCCTCGTGAAGTTAGGTTTCATCAGTTCTTGGTTGAGATTGGCAAAATTGATCCACCGCTTCTTTAAGGTAAGTTTAATTTTTGGGCATAGTTTAAGATTTTGGGGACCAGCATAGTTGGGTACAAATTGTTACTATTTTCCTTGTTACGTATTTAGTTATACGTAATACATTTGGGAACATCACGTCATTAACAAAGATCATGTCAATTCGGCTGGAACCTTTATAGTGGATGAAGCTATGTTCTGGATCTTTTTCATAAAAAAAATCCCCAAAGAGCACTCAGTTGATATGCTTTAATAAAATCTTCAAAAACTTGGTTTGGCAAGACAGGATAAGTGCTATCCATTTTAGTTAGGAACATGTTAAAATCTCCTAATAGGATCGTTGGTAGATGTTCGTATTGTAACAATTGAGCAATCTGGAAAAGAAACTCTTCATTTCGTTGTTTAGTGTATTGCGTGCCACTTTTCGCGTAGACACTAATGATTACAATATTTCCATATTTGATAGTAATTATTCTCCCATTATAATGCTTTATAACTCTACTGATATCGAGATCAGGGGGTAGTAAGTTATTAACAAATTCATATTGTGTAGAGTTGTGTATATATTACATAGTTTCCGTCCTTATAACCAGATCTATAGCCTTATCTTTTAGAGATTTTTCTAAAGTATTCCAATTACTCGCTAAAGCAGATGATTCAACATTAAAAGTGCCAAACCCAAATGTTTGCACTTTCGAATTCATGGCTAATTCCACGCCAAATCAGAAAGGAGTAATCATAGTGCCCTCATCTCTCGAATTTGACCAATTCTTTTACAGTTGGTAGATATCTATGAGAAATCCAAACAGGATTTTGATCTCTTAAGTGGACCCCAGGAAAAAAAATTGAAAATCGGACAATTTCCCAAAGAGGTAATGTCGCAGACGCCGTGTGTAAAAATCACATCTCTCGGTCATTTTTTAAGCCAGAAACATGATTCTGGTGTCTAATGTAAGCTAATGGAGTGAACTTCCTTGCAAGCTATTTGTGTTGAAAATAACTTACTCGAGGAGGGAAAGAAGACACTGGTCCTGAATGTAAATTTTACAGTGGGTGAAAAAAAAAGAAGAGAAAAACTACCAAACCACTGAAACCACAGGTCTGAATTTTTTCCATACATTCATCTTAACACATGTTCACAACTTTATAAAAATCAAGAGAGTGTTTTGTGTTCTTCAGGAGTAACAATTGTTCTTTTCACAACACCCAATTTCATTAGTTATGCCCACAATCACCCTTTATTCACCTGTGTGCTCTGACCTATTGGAATTTCTCCATTGTTCAGTTAGTAGATATGCACTGCAAATGCAAACAGGAACTGTTGCAGACTTGTATCTCGTAATGGTGCACCAGGGGGAAAAGTTTAAATCGGGCAATAATCGAAAATAGCACAGTTGGAGACAGGATGAAACATGTGAAACAATAACAAATCACAGTTAGTTGTGAAGCCACTACAATTCTGGTGTGTAATCAGTGGTACCGTTAGGTATTAATCTTTTTACAAAAGAAAGCCCTCAAGGTTTTCACTGGTATAACATACAAGTAACAATTCACCCAGTAGTTGGTTATGTAAAGATGGATCAGGAACTGAAAACAATTACAATGTGTTTCATCAGCAACTGTCTGAAACATGATACAACTACCTTTTATGCAATACAAAGGACAACAATATCATTTATTTTGAAAGAATATCCTTATGTGACACATGCTATCTACTTTAGTGATAGCCCAGTACAAAAACTTCACTAACCTCTGTCACCGTAAAGAAGACCATGGCATTTCAACACCAGTGGAATTTCTTTGGGACCAGTCATGGCAAAAATGCATGTGATGGGGTGGGTGTTTAAAAGATTGGCTACTAGAGCAAGTCTTCAGAGGACTGGTGGGAACCTCATTCTTAGTGCACAAAACTTATTCAAATTTTATGTGGACAATATCAAAGACATTAAAACCTTTTACATCGCAGAAGTTCAGGCCTGTGCGCTATTCTTGGAAGAACATTTTGCAAAGGCCAAAACCGTGCCTGGGACAAGAGAAAATCACTACTTTGAGCCAGTGGATAAGCGTTATCCTATCATCAAAAGAGTGTCATAACTTAAATAATCATTCAAAGTAGCAGTGGGAAGTGAAGAGGGAGAAGGTTATACTTGTTGCGTGTGAAAAGTTCTATGCTGTTGTGTACAACAAGGAGTGGTGGATTGCAAAAGTGACAGAAATGTTCGAGTTCAGTTTATGCATCCTACTAAGAATTTCTTCTAGACATCAAAGCAAGACAACTGTATGAGAACATTATTACAGAAGTTCCCGAGACATGACTGACGAGACTGTTCAACAAATGGTTACTGAAGCTTTTAAGATTTTCTTTAGCAGCCAGCTTGAAGGTATGTGGACGGTTGTGTATTGTGTTTTGTTAGGTAATCAGTGAACAGTGCGGAATCCATTGGGTGGCAAACTTATTAACGGAATTGTTTTTTTCACTCATAGGCCTAGATTTATTTTTTTTTTTACGTACTATACGCGTTTACCAAATACTTTCCATAACAACCAGTTAGTGGCTTCACAACTAACTGTGATTGTTTCACATGTTTCATCCTGTCTCCAACTGTGCTATTTTCGAATATTGCCCGATTTAAACTTTTTCCCCTGGTGCTCCATTACGAGATACAAGTCTGCAACAGTTCCTGTTTGCATTTGCAGTGCATATCTATTAACTGAACAATGAAGAAATTCCAATAGGTCAGAGAACACAGGTGAATAAAGGGTGATTGTGGGCATAACTGATGCAATTAGGTATCTAATTGTTATTTGAATTGGGACGCAGGGTACGTAAAGGCAGCAGAGTAGAGTAGAATTTAATTTTTGCCAATTGTTCACTTTCTTAGTAGCACAGTATCTATTAACACACTAACTGCAATATATCTACAACTTACCTCAAGAGTAGTAGACATGTAGGGACAAACTTCCTAACTCCGTTGTACCTGACCATGTGCTCTCCTTTAAAAGTTCCAACGTCGAACTCCATGATGTCCTAGCATGCTGTTCCGACCGGTCGGTTCTTCTTTCTTCTGGAGCATATAGGTCCAAGTTCAAATCCAATATATATCGTGTCTATCGTTTCCTTAAACACACTATACGAAACTTCGTCTCTCTTGTTTGTTGGTCCATTCAACTCTTTGAATAGTTGAAAACGATCAGACTGTCTTCTTTCTACTGTGTCGTGACTCTTCACTATCACACAACTTAACTTGTGACAGACAAGCACTGTAACACACACATCGTAACTTGTAGTACGTCACAGCCACATGCTCTGCGCATGTACTGCTGACAACCAATCACTGTTGATCTTCCATCAACCTATTAAGAACTAGTTAACACTTCGACTTGCATAGGTCAATACGTTCAACAATAACTAATGAAATTAGTTGCTGCGAAAAGAACAATTGTTACTCCTAAACAACACAAAACACTCTCTTGATTTTTATACAGTTGTGAACATGTGTTAGGATGAATGTATGGAAAAAAAAAATTCAGACCTGTGGTTTCAGTGGTTTGGTAGTTTTTTGTTTTTTCTCATCCACTAAAATTTACATTCAGGACCAGTGTCTTCTTTCCCTCCTCGAATAAGTTATTTTTAACACAAATAGCTTGCAAGGAAGTTCACTCCATTAGCTTACATTAGACACCAGAATCATGTTTCTGGCTTAAAAAATGACCGAGACATGTGATTTTTACACACGGCGTCTGCGACATTACCTGTTTGGGAAATTGTCCGATTTTCATTTTTTCCTGGTGTCCACTTAAGAGATCAAAATCTGGAGAAAAAAAATCCTGTTTGGACTTCTCATAGATATCTACCAACTGTAAAAAAAAAATTGGGAAAATCCGAGAGATGAGGAGGGCACACGGTGCTAGGTGAATTGGCGTGGAATTAGCCTCATTGCAAAACAGGAAAGTACGTAAGCAAACAAAAACAACTGCATTGCCAACATCTTGTCGGTATTTCACTATATACTTCCAACAAATACTTAAATTAATACTATAAATATTGTTAGCTGTCGACCAAATTGTACTGTGATTACTTCAAACACTTGTACACTATACGGAACTGAATACACAATCTGATACACTTTTAAATAGGACCGCCTTTTTTTTTTTTTTCGTTTTTCGGATTCTGTTGTACTAAAGAACTGGGAGAGGTTGTAAATGTACTATTTAAAGTATAAGCAAGTTGTTCACGCCGAGTAGAACTGTCTTTTTTCGGACTCGGAACAGTCAATAGTTTTTGTACGTAGGATGGGGAGTTAATTCCAATGGAGCACTTGTCACTTGTTTCGCTAGGGTCAACACTTAAAGGATGTGATCTTAAACTTGTGGCATTTTCCTCCGTTTTGGTCACTGGAGGAGTTATCACTTCAGTTTCACTACTTTGGTTTGGAGCCTGTAATACCTCGACACCACTTCTTGATAAGAAACACTTGATATGAGCAGAGAACTAGGAGATGTATTCACAGTGTGTTGTTTTTCTGTTTTAACTAGTTGTAGTTGGGAAAACTGCTATTTAATCCGTGTGTACCGCTGTACAACGGTTCAACAAAAGTTTGAAGAAACCTGCTTCTGATCCTTATTATCTACCACCTGTAGTTTCTGATTACTCATGTCTGGATTTGATTCACTCTTGTCACTTCTTTCAACACGTATTCTCTTATGTTGACCTAGTTGACTGAGTTCTGGATTTGATGCAGCACATCCTACTTTGGGAAAGTTAATCTCTGAGAAAATGAACTCGGGTATCTCTTTATTAGGTAGATTGGTAGGGGTACGATACGTACTCTGTGTTGATTTTTCTGGGATCTCTGTGATCTGCAAAATGTTAAGAGTATTTGGTGGTAACTGGGTGGGTCTCTCTTCAGGGGTACTCTCTTTATGTTGTGTACTGCCACTGCCAAGTGAGTGGTTCGTTTGCAAAAACCTGTGCCTTATATTCTCCTCGAGAAATGTACATGGGCGTTGGAACCTTATTGCGCCTGATATAGACTGTTCTCCGACCAGTGGGAATATTCTTATACACACAGCGCGCACTAGAAAGACTGTATTCTATTTTAATCACAGTTCCGTACGCGGATAAAAAATCCGCCACTTCTTTCTGTGGTATTTCGTTAGGTAGTGATACTACATTCAGTACTAAAATGAAATAACTTCATATATAGGAAGATGATATACATGATTACGAAAGGTAAATATAACAGTCTTACCTGCTTTGTCCAAAATCTGTTTTACAATATTGGATAATTAATATAGAACGGTAATAATGGCTGGGTTCTATCGTCATAAGGTCTGCTTCGTTGATTTGTAGTTGAGCAGCAACATTTTGGTGCACCTCTTCGATATCGTCTGTGTCCAACCTGATGACAATCAATCTGTATGGAATTTCTTCTGTAAAGTTTGTTTGTCGAAGACATATGTGCTGGGTTGTTGATAATGTGTGTTAAATGAAGTTACCAAAAAGTAACCTTTTTCTCACTAATTCAGTCTGAAGATCGGTTGTTTACTTTCAGTTTGTAAAAACTATGTGTGGCAATTTGACCACGTTGTCACATTTTAGCAAAACTGCAATCACTGACGCACAAGTACATCCGTACTGTTCTGCTACATGACGAGTTCTGTCAAACTCAAATGACTTTACACACTGCCGCCACCCAAGCCCGTGTTCATGGGAGGCGTGCGGTTTACGTTTGTATTGTGTAATATAGCACTAGGAACTTCTCAAAATGCCACGTTTGATTCCTACAGCTATGAAAGACACTAAAATGAGTGCAAAAATGAAAAAAGGTCCTACAGTGTAATTTGTGATGTGATTCTAACGTCACAACTTCGACTTTGGGAACTTACTTTTTTTCATGGCTGTAGAAAGCAAAACATAACATTTTGAGAAGTTCCGAGTGCTTTTGGCCAGAAGGAGCTCTTGTAAAGAATTACTGTTTCTTCATTTTATGCAGTGTTTATTACATGAGTAACTCCAAGCTATACATTGACTGAATTTTATTTTTTTTAAATCTTTTGTACGGATTTAAAAACCATCAGCAAGAATTCTCAAGTGGCCGGAAACTGGTGCCTTGACCCTATACATATACAATAGCACAATTATGTCATTGTTTGGTTTGTAGAGTAAATGGCAATCGATAACAAAACGCTGTCGCAAAAAAAAAAATGTGGAAGAATGCGCTCAAATGAACAAAACTATGAACTGATCTCGAGTTTGGCGAAAAGTGACACAGGTTAGTGTAGCTTTTCTCCGACGTACAGTTATAGCTGTTTGTTTACCCAGTATACATACTTACCTACTTTAATATCTGTTCTACATCTTACACTGACTAAACATAGCTCATGTTTCAATTGATATTCTCTGAAAATTGAAATACGTTGTTAACAAAATCGTATTAGGTATTAACTTCTTGCGGAGCTAACCCTCGCACTAAATGAAATATAATTATTGTTAGTTTACTTACGTATGCAACAATATTTATAGATCTACAGTAATATAAGACCCAATAGCCTCGAAAGAAAACAAAGCTCCTCTCGCAACAAAACACTTTGGCAACAAATACAATTCTATTTTCAATGACAAGGTCTGCTTGTTCTTCTTCTTCTTCTCGGGCTGACAACTGCAGTTCAAAGCAAAAGGGAGAGGAATAACTTCCTATACCAGCAATGGTAATCGCCAGCGTCTGCTAGCGAGAAACGCAGCCAATCAGGGAAGGCCATGCATTGACAGTGCCTCTCGCGACAGGGGAATTAACAACCACACCACGCATGCGCGTGGAGGAAAAATATACAGCGGCCCCGATGCGTTGAAACATGCTAGGGGAATCAGGTTTTTGTTTGTTTGTTTTTTTTTAAACCATTTTCCTTATCATTTCATATTCTCATTAAGGGGACGGTTAAAAGATTCTAGACTTAGCAAAGACATGATAGATGGTGACATTTTGGGTTTGACTATCATATAACGGGCAATTTAAAAATACTTATCGCACTCGACTTGCAACCAACATGTCACGCCAATCCCCAGTCAAGTCAATAAGTCAACGACTGAATTCCTTGTGGTTGTGCTTGTGCATTCAAATGTCGGCGTGAATGCCGCAAATTTCTGAATATCGATTCGTTTTTGTTTGGTGTTGTCATGGGTGTTGCTTTACGCTGCTACGAGAGGCACTACCGTCGCTCAGATTACCCTGTCAGGGGCTGGCTGAATCATCTAGGGGGGCAAAGCACATGCAGCGCCAGATTACGGGCAATAATCTAATCTAGGATTAAGGTCTACTTGCCACAGAGCGAGATTTGAGGAAAACAGTTGGTATTGGTTGCAAGGCGTGTGACGTCACTATACGGACCGTAAGTGTGTATACATAAGAAAGAGCATAGAGAATAGTGGATATAAAAAGTGATAGAGCACCTAATATTTTGTAACGAAAAAGTTCTATTAATTTTTGTTATGTCTTTTATGATTGAATGATGAATATAAACAAATAAACGATATAAAAATACACTATAAACTTCCTAAATTGTAAAAAGAAAAAAGGTATCTTAACGTTACCGGTATGTGAAAGAGAAACTCACACTCGAAAGAAATTGATTTTAGAACTAATATTAAAATTAGAATTATTTTCTTTACAAAAGAGAGAAAATATAATCCTGATAATATAATTTCCCTTAAAAATAAATATATTTGTGCATCCTTCTGGCAATTATTCGTGATCTATTAAGTGCACGATCAATTATTACAGTGAGCGCCATCTCTAATTCACACTCACACCTAAGCACAAGGGTCGTTCAAGTGTTACGTAAAAATTCAAGGAGATTATTTAATTTAAGCTTTGATTGTTTCATCTGGTAGTGGGGAAAGGCATAAGAACATTACGTACGTAAAATTCGATTACAAACATATTGTAAATTTAAAGATTGAAACAGTCATTTGGGCTACGAAATAACGATAATACATTGCAAGTGGAGGCCAGGGTCTTCGTCTATGTTACCATATAGGCAAGCTCTTGTTGATACTGATGGCAAGCCTGGAAAACCTTAGTCAACGTAGCCGGCAGCAGAACTCGAACCTGTGAGTCTTGTCATTGCCGTTCGGAAAATTCGGAACAGTGCTAGAACAGGTTACAGTTTTCGTGTTGGCCGTGGTGACTGAGGGTTTCCAGGGAATGCCTGTATAGTACCTTGGTTATAAAACCGTGGCCGGTGTCTACTTTGTTCTGGATGGATGCTCACGATAGTTTCTCAAACTTCTGAGCATGGCCTTACCTGCCTATATGGCCCATAAATGTAAATTAGGTTTAAGTAAAACTTACAGAAACTTAAATCACAAGTAATAGACAGAGAGAGAGAGAGAGAGACAACAGATAGCGGGCGCATACTTTCATGAATTTCCTTTTCATTATTTGAGGATGAAAGATAATAATAATAATATATTATTATTATTCCAACTGGAAAACAATGTAACAATTTACTATTTTTAATGTTGAGAACTAAACACATGCTTGCTTTACCCAGCTCCACTGGCCGAGTTGTCACGATCACTGACTTTCGATAAGCATTAGGTTCGAGTCCCGCACGCCCTGACCATATGACAGGTTTTGCGAAATTTTCCTCTGTCCCGTAAGTAAAATGCCACGAAGGTACCTTAAACATAGACCCTGGCCAGAACCCCAATTTTGACATAGATAAAGAACCAAGGAGGTATGTGCCAAAATATGTAGTAATTAATTATAAATTTTAGGCACTACGTATAAAACTATCATATAATGTATTTTGGAATTAAAAAGCTTCTACGTTTCGATGCGCAGTGAAAAAATAGGAAAAAGCTCAGATTCGAGAAGCAACGCAAAAATAAGCATAGTTTTTTCGAAAAAAGAAAAACTTTTCTTTACAAAGATTTCGATTTTTCGAACATTGCTACAAGAATAAGAAGTAAATATTATTATATGTTAGTACTACCCGCCTCATAATTTATTAAACTCCTTCCCTCTATAACATTTTTCTCCATGTCACTTAGGCATTTCTTGAGAAGAATCTCTGCCATGTTATCAACTTTGCAACCCTTTAAGTTCATTTTAAATCAGTTTTGTAGTCATGAGAAAGGAGATGAATGGTGCAAATCTTTACATCTTTTATTTGAAATTTGTTCATTCCTTTACACCTTACAGTCTTCTTTGTGCTTCTTTATGAAGAAAATATTAAAACATTACATGTGGGTTGTTTCGGCCCGTGCATTTACACGTTGAAACGGCAAAGTTATTGTGCTTACTCTATATTTAAAAATAACGGGGATCACAAAGAAAATAACACAGTTATTTATTCCCTTCGCAACTACTTGAATAGCGCTCTACACAATAACTAAAATAGTAAAATGTCATTAGGCTATGATAAAAACACGATCGCCAGCTGATCCTAATAGAAGACTCAATGTGAGGGTCCGTACAGTGACGTCACGGTACAGTTCCACATAGATGGCGCCATCAGTTACACATCCATGAATGGCATACCTAATAAATTCAAAAAAGCTTGGCACTGTCAGCCTAAAAAAGAGAAGTCTCAGCCAAAGACTCCAGAGCTGCATCCTAAATACACTCTTCATCTCCTATTTCCTTTCCTACCGGAAGGTCGACCATCTTCAGGACTGATCATATAACGTCTTTACCTTCCCTTGTGGCCTTTTTTGCCTCCTTCGGCCAAGGAAACATGCAGTGCATCCTTCGTACCCCTTAGCGTTCAATTGTTTCATGTAGAAACTAGCGCCACCTATGAATTGACGGATGAAGAAAGCATTGCGCGGGGAGGAAGTGACCTCGCGTTGAAACCTATGGTGTGGGGAGGGTAGTCCCGCGGGATTAACATCTTGCATTCCGTTGTTCCTTCCATTATATCAATGGAGTTAGTCAGTCGTTCCTTTCATTGTTTGTTTATTCTTTCCTGGTATTTTAAAGATTCTGTTCAAAATAAGATTCTGTTGTTATTTGCAGCAACATTTTTTTTTAACAAGAAAATTTACAGAGGAAGAATTATTTAGGTAAGCGTCATCTTGCGTTGTTGGGGATGGTAGTTTCAAATTCAAAAGAAATTTTGTTAAAGCCCTATTCTTAGTAGACGCTGTATGTGGCGCGCTTCATTATCTTCTACTCTTGTGTATAACATAGGAAAATACTACAATAAATGATCTGATGTATTGCTGTTTTTTTTTTTTAATATCACGTTGGATTGCCTCTTGTTGCATTGAATTGAAGTATAACTTTAAACAACTTTCAATCGGACCGGCATATGGGAAAGGTAGCGGTCAGGATCTTACTTACGTGCCCTTTCCGGTATTCGCTTAGTAAAGAGGAAACCCCTGGAAAATCTGTCAGGATGGTCGCCCGTGAGGTTCGAACTTGAACTTCAATTATTACTTTCAGGCATCTAAGGCTCATCGTGGCTCAGGGGAGGAGAAAGGGTGCGGGTAGGGCCAAGGCCTAAGCTGAAGGTACCATCCAGGTATTTCCTTGACGTGACTAAGGAAAAACTCTGGAAAACCTCAGCCGGGATGGTCAAGAAGGGAAGGAGTCGACCAGAGCCTAAGTTGAAGGCATGATCCGGCATTTGCCTGATGTGACTGAAGAAAATCCGTGGAGAAACCTGTCGGTCGCTGGTATCGAACATAGGATCTACGGCTCTACCAGTGATTCTGCCAGACCCCCTGTGGGGGTGTCACCCCCAAATTTTCTAGAAAACTGTAAACTTTAAAATTTATACTGTCAAAAATCGATAGAAACAGTGCATGCCCCCTCCCTGGCTTTACACCCCCGCAAACAAATTACTGGCGGAATCTGCGCTGTACCAACTGAACTACGTCCGTTTCGAGTTTTACAGAATTTCACGAGCCTAGCCACGGGACAACGGTGAGCAGTATCCATCTTATGTGCATTAATAATGACAGGTGCATCTGTATTCCGTCATCAAAACAGGATATATACGGATATTCAGGATAATTCTTCTTGTTCATATTGTTTAATGAACACACTATTTATTGTACTATTGAGGAATAGAAAATGTCTCAAAATTGATTTCAAATAATAGGCAGTTACTCTGTAAAAATTCCAACAATTTGTTGCACGCTTCACGTTGTTGATAATTTCTTTAGTATGATTTCTTTTGCACTGCATTTGGAATGCTTTGAAAACTTTTCGCTGATTTATGTAATAATACAACTTACAAAAAGCGCTGAAACATTTATGTGTAGCTGTTCCCTGGAAAGTCTTTCAAAGAGAAGAACGTGAAGAATTGCAATTATAATGAAAGACCTGCTTACTGGTCGGTACACGTAATGAATAAGGAATATGACCAAGAGCGCCCATGTTACTATTTTTTTTTGGGGGGGGGGGGCAAAGACACATACACATACTGCCTTTTTTTTTTACTGACATGATCCCCACATTTTGTGCCATGTTAGTAATAGTATTATTTTCTCCCCCTTGCCTCCCTGTAGATCATTGTCTTAAAAATACGCGCCGTGCAATACCCCTCGAGCGAAGAAGAGGGGAAAGCTCACGCAATCAAAGCATCTTGCAAAACTAGTACAACTGCGCAGTTGTTTGCGTTTTTAATTATTCGTGCTTTTTCAATTGGGGTTGTTTGCCTTCGATATCACAACCACCACTCCTATCCCGCCACGCGCTGCACACTTGTTTACACTTCTAATGCTTTTGACAGATGTCGCTATATTCGCCAAGTGTACAACGTCCAAAATGCTTCCTTTTCTACACTCATTCCAAGGTTCCTTTCCTTGACTCCTTGGGTTTCTCAGCAAAAGGAAGGAAAGGAAGTATTTAGGATTGGACCCAGGTCTCCTAGCCAGCGTTGCCAACCAGAAAGATGAGAATTATCGTACTTGGCCAAAAATTATCGATTTTACAATAAAATTATCGTACCGCATTATTATTATTATTAAATATTATTATTATTTTAGTAGTAGTTGTTGTTGTAGTAATACTTACCATTCTTCCAATGCTGGTAACATTTTTGGCATATATTAGTAAGATATCCAACACTATTTGCGGTGATACCACATTTCGTCCAACGAAAGTTTGTCCACAAACAATTCGTCCACTTGACTTTTTGTCCGCAAGACATTTCGTCCAACAGATTTTTCGTCCACGAAACATTTCGTCCAATCGACTTTTGGTCCAACAGATTTTTCGTCCAGAGGACATTTCAAGGAAGCTAAAGAAACAAGGTAGGTGCCACTGGGATATGCGCAGTAGCAAGTGACGTCATTAGCCGACAAGACTGCAGGCGCGCGAGAATTAAAATAAGGAGCGCGGACTTGCGAATGCGTGTTGTGTGATATATCAGAGTGTGGTTTTGTTTTATCCTTTCGTTTGTCTTAGCAGCAAGAGCAGTGATTACGCCAGAACCCCAAAGTCTCAACAACACCCTCCAACTTTAAAATTTTTGTGGGAAAATCGACAGAAAAAAATAGGTACAA